>JAULBW010008347.1:0-14330 GCA_032358265.1 Vaucheria bursata | reverse complement strand
TAGTCACAAGATTCTAATTTGCACGACATTGCAGATGCATCGTTTAACGCGTTTTCAAGATTGCCGAGATGAGGGTAACTAGAGTTGGCGATTAAGAGAGCAATACCACGATGAGAAGCAGCCATTTTGGTGTAAGATTTCTTATAGTTGAATGTGTAAGCATGGCAGGCTAAAAGCAGTACAAATAATGCTACATGAAATTTCTCATATTTTTCATTGAAGAGAATCTTTTTTCAATCTGCCCGATTGGACCCGAGGTACTAACAAGGGGAGGAATTTCCAATTTTAGACCAGAAGTACATGATTGGTAGCCTAACTTAATTTTCACGTATAATGCATGAATTTAAGTTAGCATAAATCACAAATAACTCAAATATTCTGCGCAAATGCTTCGTTTAGTTATCCATGGTTGTGCTTGTAGCATGTTATATTTCCTAGTCAATTTCAGACTTTGGCAAACTAGGGACAATCCCTACTTACCCAATGTTGAGATTTGATTATATGTCAAGACTAACGAATTGTATCAAGTGTAAACCAGAAATCCAGAACAATATAACAGAGATACTACACGTTCAATACTTTTTTATTAATCTTAATTCATGTGTTGACAAGAGTGAATCTTGTCAACATTTTCAACCTAAGCTTGCACATACAAACCGAATTAGATCGATATAATTACAAATCCCTGAAAGAGTTGTAGACAAATATACAATACACGGCAAAACATATTAGATCCTGACATTATACCTAATTTGCATAATATCAGAACTGAATTTTTTCATGAATTGACATTCTTTTTTGAGTTAATAGTCTTGTGAGTTCACATTTGCTTGAGTTAATGGTCACTTGAGTTAGCATCATGTCACAAAAATTTTCTTTCTTGAGTTGAAATATTAGACAAGTTGACCACTCTACAAAAATTTTCACAATAGGCGAGCAATTTGAATCAATCATGTAAGAGTTGCTATATAGAGAGATTAGCAGGCTTTCTAGATAATGTCCTATATCCTTTCCTATGCTTGATATGAATAATCTTATTCTGCTCATTTTATTTTCAAAATACTTTTTTCAGAATTTAAGTAGCTGTGTTAGAAACTAATTCCATTAAAGATTAGTTCTTATAGTTCTATGTAGCTGCTGTGAAACTTGTCAATGGTTTCAGTGCAGTTTCAGTTTGGTTTCAGATTCAACCTCAAGTAAATTCAAAGAACTGAACTTTGTTCTTCATGCTAAGTTTTTGTTGCAAAGGTTATCTCACTTTTAGCAGCACATGCAGGTTAATAACAAATTCTATTTTTGTTCTTGTAATATTTCCTGTGTTTACATTTTTCCAACAAGCTCAACTTTGAAGTAGTTTGACTTAGAAGTACAGTAATTTTTTCCACTGTAAAAACCTGTTGTACATCTAAAGCAAAACATCATTCTAATTTTCTTACTAGGTGTCAGGATATTTACCAGTCCTCCTATCTCTTCAAATTGCTACAGCATAACTGCTTGACTATGTTTGTAAATGTTTGTCTATGTTTGCCTATATTTTGCCCACAACTTTTCTATAATTCTCGCCCTTTTTACCTAATTGCGCCTTTTATTCTAATTGCGCCTTAAATGCCAAACCCTTTATGTCTATACCTTTGCCACAATCCTTTATGGAACCCTTTGTGCACTTACTCCATAAATTGCCATGTGTCATCTTTCTTATGGTTACTTGGAAACTTCTTTGATTATTTTCTTCAACCAGTTCAACCTACAAAAGAATGATTCAATTTTCATCATGTTACATGGAAACTCTTTTTTGCCATCTTCAAACTCCACTTCAACTGACTTGATATTATTCCAGAAGCTGTCATCAAACTATAATTCTGCTTGAATCGGCTCTACTATCAATTACCCCACTTTACTCTGCTTTATTTTGCCCAAGACAATTTCTTAGAATTCTTTAAATAATTATAGAACTGTCACAAACTTAGCAATGGAAATTGCAGCATTTACTTGTGGAGCAAAAGATGCAGCGAGATTCAGCAAGATTCACCGGAGAGCCAATCTCAAGGGCACTTCAAGAGGGTATACCACAGGAGCTAGCAGGGACATGTTTATTTGTTCAGTCTTGTATTTATGTTTACTCTTCTAAGTTTAATAAAACTTTTATATTTTTATTAAATCATTTCTTTGCATTGTTGTTTACCTACCCTCTGTTGTAAACTGGACTTTGCCCACCTTAGGTACCTACTAATATATTATATTATTGTATTGTCTCCTCCTTCCCTTTCAACAGAGGAAACAACAAACAAGAAAGGCAAAGTAAAAATGTGTACTAGAATTGACCTCTACTTATTGCATGCAATAGGGGTGTGCTGCTTAAGTGTTAGGAATTAACTTCCTAAAGTACTATTTCTGTTTGTAGCTGTGGTACAATTCAGAGAGATGAGTGCAACTATACGATTCAAGAGGATTTGTACAATTCCAATTTGAGAAGAGTCACTTTGGTAGAAGTTCAAGGAGAGTCACATAAGTAGAAGTTCAAGTAGAGTCATACATTTTGAATTTTCAGCTTACATGTATTTTGCTGTGTTGATATAATGTTCTCACTTCTATCAACGCAAATCATTGAATGCAATATATCTATACTAGTTACTCTTCATTTCTTTTTGTGTTCCAAATATTGCGTTCCTAATAGTTTGATAGAAGTATAGTGTTCCGATTGCAACCTAATTCCGTTTTTGGCACATCTGTTTTGTCTTCCGCTCCTGCTTTTTGTTTTTCCGGTGTAGCGCTTGGAGTTTCTGTTTTCTGGCATTCTTTCCTGCATTATTTAGTGCCTCTGAGCTGTCTAGTTTCCCAACTTTTGTGCTGTCTGTTTTTTCTGTTCTTTGAAGCTTTTCCAAATTAAACTTTTCAAGTCAACTTCCTTTGCTGGACTTTGTGTCCAGCATCTAGCCCTGGCACTGCTTTTCTAAGCTTACATTTTTGTTTTGCACTGCTCTGCAGTTAAACAATTTGTTTGATTGTCAGTTATTTGTGTTCAGACCTTAACAACTAGTTTGATTGTAGTTTAGAAACCTTTTGAAACATCAAGACTTTGGCTAGTAGGTTAGGTACACTAAAGACTCTAGCAATTTAGGGCCTCACCACTGCTTGACTCTCAACCGTCATCCAACGGATCTGTTGATCTTAGGTGCAAAAAGCCGGAAAAGGTTGTTGAGAGGAGGTGACCGTTGAGTAACCCTAATTGAGCGCCTTGCCAAACAGAAAGTCTTAAGTTTCAAAAAAGGTTTCTGAACAAAAATTGAACTATAAGTTAAGTATGTTGCAGCAGTTAACACCTAATCAGATTAAGCAGCTGTGGACTCAGTTAGAGACAGCTAATGTGGAAATTACTACATTGAGAGCTCAAGTACAAGCTCAGCAGGAAGTTCAAGCTCAAGCTTCTCCATCTCCGAGTTCTCAGTCTCCAGGTCCAGCAATTAAGGAACCTCGTGTGAATCTGCCTCACCCCTTCTACAGAGATAAGGATAAGAGTGAAGTCTTCTTGGCTCAGCTGAATTTATTGTTCGAGTTACAGAGGTTAAGATTTGGAGATGATTGGTCTAAGGTACTTTTTGCTATAAGCTATATGAAGGGTACCGCTTTTAACTGAGCTCTGCTGTATCTGCGGGCAGATCATGAATTGATATCAAATTATCAGCAATTTGAGGATGCATTCAAAGTCACATTTGGAGATGTGAATCGATCTTGACAAGCTGCTAGGGAACTTTTAGATTTGAAACAAGGTTGTTGCCCTGTAGTGGATTATATTTCTGACTTTCAGCACTTAAGTATTGAGCTAGGATAGGAACATTCATTGTCTTTGATTGAAATGTTTGACAAAGGTTTATACAAAGAGATTAAACAGGCTCTTTGTAATTTTGATTGTCCAACTTGCCTAGGTGATTTCTATGCATTGGTTGCACAAATTAACAACCGGCATATTGAGTTTTGACAGGAATATGCCAGTAATCCCTGACTCTATACACAGACTACTACTCCTAACGTTAATGATAGGGTACAAGATATGATTATTGGTGCTATGCAACGTTGCGGCTGGCTCACTGCTGAAGAACATCAGCATAGGTTGAATGAGAATCTATGTTTGTACTGCAGTGTAGCTGGACATGTTATTTTATCGTGTCCTAAACGTCATGCAGACTGTCATAGAGCATCAACAGATGCACGTTTGATTGGTACCACATCAATTATTGGTAAGCCTCGTTTATATCTGTACATTGAGTTAGTAATGGGGGGAAAATCCGTCACCACTTTAAATGCTTTGGTTGATTCTGGTGCTGATTTGTCATTTGTAGATGAGAATTTACTTCATGACCTTGATATTTCATATGAAGGTTTAGACATGCCTATGACCTTTGAGAGTGTTGAGGGTCATCCACTATTGGGGGGAATGATTAAACATTTTGTCATATTGGAGTTCCAAAGTAAAGATATTACATTCTGTTGTCAGTTCTATATACTACCATCTTTGGTATCAACAATTGTTTTGGGGGTGGACTGGTTGTGTATATATGACCCGGTGATCAGTTGGCCTACCTTAACTATCGGTATGAGGCAACCTAGAAAAGAAGATGTTCTGCAAACTTGTGCTTCCAAAAACCAAGTGAAAAACATTAACAATAATTCAGTTGAAGATAATCCTGCGGAATATCACACAATTATTGATGAATCTGTTCCTGATATGGACAGTATCCTAACTCACTTACCACCTCAATACCATGAATATGTTTCGGTGTTTTCTGCTAAATTAGCTGATGCTTTACTAGAGCACCGGAAATTTGATGTTGGTATTGACATTCAGGAGGGCAAAAAAGTGCCTTGGGGGCCAATATATCCATTGTCTGATCCTGAACTAAAGGCACTTTGAGAGTATTTGGATAAGCAGTTGAAAAAAGGATTCATTTGTCCATCTCAGTCTCCAGCAGGTGCGCCAATTTTCTTTGCTAAGAAAAAGAATGGTGACTTACAACCAGTGATTGATTATTAAAATTTGAACAAGATCAGAAAGAAAAACAAAAATCCGCTGCTTCTAATTCATGAAATGTTACATCGTTTTGCTAAAGCTTGCATTTTTACAATGATTGATCTACGTGGAGCTTATAATTTTGTTTGTATCTGGAAAGGGGATGAATGAAAAACTGCTTTCAGATGCTGTTTTGGACATTTTGAATATAAGGTAATGCCATTTGGATTGGCTAATGCACCTGCAGTATTTCAGAACTCTATGAATGAAATCTTGTTTGACTATTTGGATCTCTTTTGCATGGTGTATCTTGATGATATTTTTGTGTGTTCAGAATCATTGGAATAACATTACAAACATGTATCTATGATTTTTGAATGTCTTTGTGAGAATAAACTATATGTAAAATTTAAGAAGTGTCAATTGTCTGCAACATCTGTTGACTTTTCGGGTTATCCTATTTCAGACTTTGGTATTGGGGTGGATCCAGAGAAAGTTTTAAGCATAACATCTTGGCTAGCTCCAACAAGTGCCAAGACATTACAATTGTTCCTTGGATTTGCAAATTTCTATCATATGTTTTTGCTTCAGTACTCAAAACTAGTCAATCCTATGCTTTGTATATTGAAAAAGAACCAAAAATTTGTATGGGATAAACATTGTCAGGATTTATTTGATAAATTAAAGTCTAAGTTTAGTTCTGCTCCAATTTTGAGACACTCTGATACTTCAAAACCTTGCATTTTAGAAGCAGATGCATCTGATTTTGCCATTAGAGGTATTCTTTCCCAAAGTATTGATGGCAATTTACATCTGATTGCATACTATTTGTGGAAATTGACTGCTCTAGAAATCAATTATGAAGTATATAATAAGGAGCTTCTGGCGATAGTTGCTTGTTTTCACCAATGGAGGTCTTTTCTCTTCAGCAATATTGAGCCTGTTCAGGTAATCACAGACCATAAAAACCTACTATACTTCTCAGGTTCAAAGAAGTTAAATTGCCATTAAGTTTGTTGGTTATTGTCCATGTGTGATTTCAACTTTCAGATAATATTTTGTCCTCAAAAAGATGGAACAAAACCTGATGCATCAAGTCAAAGACAGGACTATCAGCTTCAGGAATCTGATCCAAATGTTATGAATCAGAGGGAAGTGTTACTGCCCAAGGAACGTTTTCTTGTAGCAGTTACCCAGAAAAAGCGTCTAATGGATTGAACCAACTTTGCTCAAACAGACGATTTAGAGATTCAAAGCTTGAAGGATGAAAAGGGTTTCAACCTGTTAGGAATTAACTTGTTAGTAGTTAAGTTCATGTTCTAGCTGTGGAGTTCTGTTTGGTGGCAGGTCAATGTTCCGCATATTGGAGTTTTAAGTTTACGGTAAGTCATTGCTGGGTTTTGGTGACAGACTAAGTTTAGGGTTTGTGTATTACTGTGAAGTATGTTCACTTCTAGCAACATAATTTATGTCTGTGTAAATATACTCTTTGTTCTTAGTCTTGAGTCATATTATTACGAATGTATTGCAAATAAGACTCAAACTAAATACATGGAGTATATTTACACAAACATAAATTGTGTCGCTGGAAGTGAACATACTTTGCAGCAACACACAAATCTTAAACTTAGCTTGTCACCAAAATCCAGCAATGACTTGCTATAAACTTAGAATGCAGAACAATGACTTGCCATAAAACAGAATTCCACACCTATAACACAAATTTAACCATTAACAAGTTAATTCTTAACAAACGCCCCCCTAGCTGTGGACTCTGGTATTGAAATGTAACGGGTCTTAAAGTCTTGAGCCAAGTGCTCACAGTTCAATAAATTTTCTTCCGGTTTCCAACTGTTTTTGTTCACCAAATACCCTTTCCAAGATACTAAAAATTTCCACTTACCTCTTTCACATTTTGTATCCAGGATATTTTCAACTTTACAATAGTTGTCTTTGAAATCTAAAATAATAAGAGGTGGGTGCTGTTCCAATGGCCTGTTGTACGTATTTTTAGCAGGATGTAAATGAGACACATGAAAAACATTGTGAAGTCTTCTCATTGAGTGTGGAAGCTGTAATTTGTAGGATACTGGATTTCCTTTTTTGATGATCTTGAAAGGTCCCAACTTCTTCCAATCTAACTTAACAGATGGTCTTCTGGTTTGATAAAATGCCTATCAAGTAAGACCATTTCTCCCTCCCTAAACTCCAAATGACAATGTTTACCATCTGCAAAGTGCTTAGCAGTATCTTTAGCATGTTCCAATTCATAGCAAAGATGTAAGATGGAACTGTTTAAATCTGACAAGTAACTTTGTAGAGTAGGGGAGATTCAGGAATGATTTCAGTAGACCAATCTGTAGGGGGGTCAAATCCATAAGTTGCCTTGAACAGACTCATGTCAATAGATGTATGATGGTGTGAATTATAACAAAGCTCAGCTTTTGGAAGATTGTCAAGCCAATTAGTTTGTTCAAAGTTGGAATACGTTTGCAAATATTGCTCTAGTACTTGGTTTACCCGTTCGGTTTGACCGTCAGATTGTGGATGATATGCAGTCAATAAGTTCAAAGTTATGCCGTAACTTGTTAGCAATGAGGACCAAAGTTGAGATACAAATACAAATCCCTGATCAGAAACAATATTGTGGGGGGTACTATGAAGGCAAATGACATGATAGAACAATAGATCCGCCAACTGAGATGAAGTAATATCTTTTGTACAGCCAATAAAATGAGACATTTTTGAAAATTGATCCACAATTACTAAAATTGAATCCTTACCCTGAGTAGGTGGAAGGTCAACAATAAAGTCCATGGAGATTGAATACCACAGTCTTGGAGGAACTGGCAATGAGTGTAAGAGACCTGCTTGTTTCACGTGTGTAGACTTGGACCGACAGCAAACATGACATGATTCAATGTAAGCTATTATATCCTTCCAGATTGTAGGCCACCAAAATTCCCTTGAAATGAATTCATAAGTCTTTTGAATCCCTGCATGTCCAGCAAGTGGGAAATTATGGCCAGTTTCAAGGATTTCAGTACATAACTCTTTCGGTACAACTGTTTGTCCATGATACAAGATGCACTCATTTTTGTTAAAAAATCCTGATTTTTTCTTTGGATCTTGAATTTCTTTATCTGCAGCTTAAGCAAGTTTAATTCAATCTAATATGGACAGCTGATCATGTACTTCAGTAACACCTATGAGAAATCATTCCTTGGATAGCAGGACTTGGTTTTGACCTTGTACCTGATCATCAGAGTCTTGCAATTGATAGTCTTGTCTCCAACTCAATGCATCAGGTTTCCCTTCTTCTTTACCAGGACAGAAAATAATCTGAAAACTAGTCAGAAAGGAACAGAGACCAGCAGACTTGTTGTCAGTTTAACTTCTTAGAAGATGAGAAGTATAACAGGTTTTGATGATCTGTGAAGACTTTAACAGGTTCTGCATTACTTGACAAAAAGAGTCTCCATTGGTAGAAACATGCAACAATAGCAAGAAGTTCTTTATCATGCATTTCAAAATTAATTTCAGGTGCAGTTCACTTTCATGAATAATATGCAACCGGATGTGTCTTGCCATTAAAGTCTTGAGAAAGAACCCCACCAATGACAAAATCTGATGCATCAGTTTTGACTATAAATGGTCTCAATGTATCAGCATGTTGTAGCAATGGAGTTCAACTAAAACCAGATTTCAACCTTTCAAAAGGTAACTGACAATCTTGATCACAACTAAACTTAATCTTTCTTCAATAGTTGCAACATAGGAACAATAATATTTGAATACTGTGGTATAAATATGCGGTAAAAGTTTGAAAATCCCAGAAAAAGACTGAAGAGATTTGACACTTGTTGGAATTGGCCAAGTTTGAATACTCTCAATTCTTTTTGGATCTCCAAAAATGCCCAAGTTTTAAATAGTGTAACCAAGAAAATCAACTTTAGTAACTGAAAATTTGTACTTTTCCAGCTTTGCATAGAGAAAATTCTTAGCTAAATGATCAAATACTATGGATACATGTTGTATATGTTGCTCAAGATTTTCTGAATATATGAAGATATCATGAAGATAAACAACATAAAACTGATCAAAGTAGTCAAATAAATTTTATTTATCACATTCAGGAAGATAGCAGGTGCATTTGTCAATCTGAACAGCATTACCAAGTATTCAAAAAGTCCAAATCTGCACCAAAATGCAGTCTTCTACTCAACTACTTCACGGATACATACTAAGCTATAGGCTCCTTGTAAGTCAATCTTTGCAAAAACTTGAGACCTTGCAAATTGATACAGTAACTTGTGAATCAAGAGAAGAGGACACCTATTTTTAACCATTATTGATTTGAGACCATGGTAGTCAATTAATGGTTGCAGATTCCCACTCTTTTTCTTCACAGAAAAAATAGGTGCACCTGCAGGAGACTTTGAAGGCCAAATAAAACCTTTCTCCAGTTGTTCATCCAAATAAGTACAAAGCACATTTAACTCTGGCTCTGATAATGGATTTATTGCACCATATGGTATCTTTTTTCCTGCCTGAATGTCAATGTCAATGTCAAACTTATGATGTTCTGGTAATACACTGGCAAGTTGCTTTGAAAAGATAGAGGTAAATTTCTGATACTGGATTGGTATAAGTTTCAAAATTTTTTCTGGCTGATCAGCTGTAAATGAAGTATCAATTTCTTTAACTATAGTTTCAGCTGAATTATCAACTGGTAACTACTTGCTCTCTTCATTACATATAATCAATGAGTCCATTGGTTCAGAATGTGTGATAGTTCCTGGATTCTTTTTTTTCCTTTTTAACAAAGAAATTTCAGTGGAAAGAGTACTCTAGTTGATACACAGATTATATTTCTTGAGCCAGTCCATACCCAGAACAATAGGAAAAATGACTGATTGTAGAACATGGAATGCATGAGTAGACATAACATGCTTGTTTCTCAATTCCAATATTACAAAGCAATGAATTGTACCATATAATTGAGATTTTCCTTCAATATTTTCAGATGTAACTGGCTCTTCCAAAGTCTGAGATGAAATCTTAAATGACTGAAGAAACTGTGCATCCACTGATAAGTGATCTGAACCTGAGTTAACTAAAGCATTTACTGATGTAACACCTTTGCCTTTAATCTTAAGTTCTACACAAAAATATGGATACTGCTTACAAATTCAAGATGTTACACCAATCAAGTTTTGACCCATGTTTTTTACGTTGCTTAGGGCAGGAAGCAGTAACATGTCTGCCCTCACCACAATATATGCATAAATTCTCAGTCATTCTTCTCTCTTATTCCTGAGAGCTCAATGGACCATGACATTGTGTAGCCTCTATGACCATATCTTTTACCTCTATTATTAATGACAGGTGTAGGTCTTGTAAAGATACATGATTTGTTGCAGAATTCCTGATGAAACTCCAAGGTTTTGTTATCAATACAAGAGACTAATTTACAAAGTTCAGCTAGGGATGTGGGTTGTTCATAGTTGCAAAGGGACCGCTTAATTTCTTTACTCAGGTCTTTATCAAACATGTCAATTAATGGGGCAGAGTTGGACCAGTTTAATTTCAAACTCAAATACTAAAAATCTGCAAAATACAATACTACAGAATGTCAACCTTGTTTGAGTTCTAATAGCTTTCTTGCTGCTTGTTAAGGTCTATTAACATTGCCAAAAGTGATTTTGAAATTTTCAATGAATTGTTCATAGTTGAACAGAATAGCATGATCAGCATGAAAATATGGAAGGGCCCAGTTGAATAACATACCCTTCATGTAACTGATTGCAAATAATATCTTAGAGCAGCCATTAGGAAAGCAAGAAGCTTGAAATTCAAAGTATATATTTAGTTGAGCAAAAAAGGTCTTAGTTTGGTCCCTATCTCCAAAGAACTGTGCCGGAGTATCAACATTAGGTTTTCTGTGGTCAGCATTTTGCGGTACTACAGGTTAACAATTAAGGATCTCACTAACTTCTCTTAGTTCTTATTTGGCAATATCTTGCTCCTGATAGAGTTAGGCAATTGCTTCATTTGCTTGTCGTAACTGCTCAATTAAACTATTTAGTTGTTTGTTGGTAAGGTTATGTACCATGACTTAAGATTCTAAGTTCAAAAACTTGATGAATAAAATTTGTTTCAAGCTTTATTTTCTGTTTGGTGTAAGGCACTCAATCAGGGTTGTCTCTATTTACCTCCCTCTAACAACCCATTTGTGTTAGGAACTAATTTGTTTACAACAACTAGTTCTTAAGAGAATTACTCTTTTAAGAGTTATTCCATTTTAGCTGCATCATTTTGTGACTCTCCACATGGGTTGGCATTGAGACTTTGTTTGTTGTGTTGCTAAGTATGTTTTTTATTCACTCTCAGCAATGCAAACTATGTTTGTATAGTGTTACCATGCTTTTATAATCATTGTGTCTGTCAGGATATCTGCCCTGTCCCCAGATACTAGGACCCCTACAGCCCCCCTACCGCTTGGGAGTTGATGGTTCAATGGTACAAAAATTGATTAGTAGCATTAAGGTCTTAGGTTCAATTTCTGATGCTTCCAAATATTACACTTAGCTATACATTCACCCAAGAATCCTAACAGTATCCTTCTTGTTACCATCTTATCTGCTACATTCATAATAATACCATACAGACAACAGGTAGGAAGTAATATGCACAACTTTTAAACTTGATCTACTGGAAATTAAGTGATTTGCCTAATCAGTAAACAGAAGCAGTTTATCAGTCATTTTAAGCAGCTTGAAGAATTCTAACACTACCACAAAATCAATTATGCGCAAGCTGAGTTATATACTTTGCTGCAAGTATTTTTAATGAACAGTAATTAAGCATCCAAAAACTGACAAAGACAATTATATTACCTTGAACCTGTTTTACACAAAGGTTGAACCAAAAAAGTCATATTATAGTTATACTTGTATTTTGAACATTTCAGCTAAAAATACATGATACACAGAGGAAATGAGACTTAAAAATACTATTTCAACATATAGAAATACCTGACAAAATAAATTCTACATGCAATGAATCAATCACTTTGCAGCAGACTTTCAGGTATTGCTTCACTTTTCCCTTAACTACGATCAATATCCTCTAAAATGTTTAGGTGCTATAGAGAGTGGAGCCCAAAGTATGAATTTTGATGCATCTCCACCTTTCCATGCCACTTGGTACCCAATGACATGTTGGCATAGTGCTATTACTACAAGCAAAATATTGAGTACAACTAGTACAGTTAATACTACAGTCTGACTTTGGTCCCCCTCTGTTGCGTACTTGCCTTTCAATAGTAGAGTTGACAGACATGTGCTAAACAAAGCAAAACAGCCAAGCCAGTAGGTTTGGGTCTCTTTGTAGACAATCATAGGCTGGGCCAAGCCAAAAACCAGCGCACTAACTGCAGCAAAAAGAGAGCGTAAGTATTAGGAATGCAATAGTCAAAATACAAGAGAAAACAGACAAGAACTAGTACAGTTACTTTGCATTTAGTAATTTGCATTGATAGAAGTAAGGACATTCTATCAACACAACAAAATACATGCAGCCTAACTATTCTGAATGTGTGACTCTCCTTGAACTTGTATATTTGTGACTCTCCTCAAATCTTGAAATGGTACAAAATCTTCTAAAACCGTAGCACTATTAGGTACACAATATTTGGAACACAAAAAGAAATGGACAATAATTAGTATAGATATGTTGCATTCAATAATTTGCGTTGATAGAAGTGAGAACATTTAATCAATGCAACAAAATACATGTAAGCTGAAAATTCAAAATGTATGACTCTACTTGAACTTCTACTTATGTGACTCTCCTTGAACTTCTACCAAAGTGACTCTTCTCAAATCGGAATTGTACAAATCCTCTTGAATCGTATAGTTGCACTCATCTCTCTGAATTGTACCACAGCTACAAACAGATATAGTACTTTAGGAAGTTAATTCCTAACAGCCAAATATAAGAAAATATCAAGAAAACTTTATTTTTATTGATTCTTTGAAGTTTGAAAGATACAAGAATGCTGTTACTGTCAGTGTGGTAGCTTGAACAGTTTTCTATAAATGAATTGGTGAACTAAAGATAGATTACTCCACGCTTTACAAGATCAGTAGAATGATGGAAGACATGGAATTCTAGACTGCAGTACTTCTGTAATAATGCTCCGTAGTCCTTTGTTATACCAACTTTTCTAGTAAGATGAAAAAAACATGGAGCTTGTTTCTTGTAGGTAACAGATTTAAATAACTCAAGTACATAAATAAGTGGAAAGTGCAGGACTTACAATTGTACTTTGCTACTGTATGTGCAATTAGTTATGGAAAGATCAAGTTGCATTGTATAATGTAATTACTTGAATATATTACTCAAGTACTTCTTATCAAAAATTTACATTTATATGATAAACAATTACATTGCAATATTATACAACAAATCAATAATCATGGATACAAATATTAAACCAGTTTACCTGTCAATTGATTACCATTGAGCCAAAGCTCCTCCAATTTTGATAATTTCCCTAGTTCTACTGGTATTGTACCTGCATCGCAAGAAAAGTATTGATAATATGAGAAGTCAGTTCTTTTAAACTAACCTCTGCGGATGAAATATACTACAGCATCCAGAAATTATTGGAGAACCACCTATGGTATTACATATAAATATTTTGAAAATTTGTTTTCATCTAGCAGGTAGTATTTTTCCAAATAAACCAACAATATATTTTAGTCAGAATGTAGTGAGCATATTAATTTTCACCACAAAGTTTTCTGCAACTGCTCTTGAAAGAATAAAGATTTATATTTTTGGAGGGGTAGTAACAATATGTTAGAACGTAAAAATAAGTCATACTGTTATACGCAAATTAATGAGAGTATAAATAGTTAATATTTGCCAGTTACTCGGAACAAATATAGTTGAATATAGTGTTTGGCGGAGCTTACCAAAAACCATTGAACTATAAGTTGAACTTTGGCTGTTTAATTTACAATGTAATAAAAGTAACAAATGAATAAGACCATATTCAGTTAATACTATTTCATTTAAGTGTTGATATCTTCAAATTTTAGAAGTTAATAATTTGTCACTATTGGAAAAATATTCTCCATTGAACAAATTTAGTGCATTAGCACAAAATGAGTCAATAGCATAATAATTGAGCTTAAAGTTTGTTCATGACATCATTCTAAACAACAGTGTCTAAATGCTTCTTTCAAATTTACGAGTAAGCGTATCAGCACACTTAGCCCTCAAAAAAATATTATGATATAATTCCAAAGTATTA
>JAULBW010008337.1:0-14334 GCA_032358265.1 Vaucheria bursata | reverse complement strand
CGTCAAATTTTCCATTTTAAAAACCTGGCAACGATTATAAACTAAATTATAAAATATGTTTCTGCGTATACTTATAGTTATTCAAAATAAAGTTTAAAAAATTGAGCTGACTTGTTTGTTTTAATGGATGAAAAGCATGAACTGTATAAACTATATATGCATGTATGCATGAATGTAAATGGTACTTAATGGATACTATAAACTAAAGCAATACTGCAGCATTCGTAAAACTAATATCATTTAAAAATTCAAACCAACTTTGCTGAAAGTACCCTGATGTAAAATCTCAGAGCTGGAAGTATCTTTGGGCCAGGAGATTTATAAAAAATAATCAAAGGAATGTAAGTAGTAGCGGTACAAAAAACTTCTGTTCTTCTACCTTAGCTGCCATGATTTCTCCATTGTATTTCACTTTATAAACTCTAGCATATCCTCCAGTACCAATTGGAGTATTCTTGACTTTCTTAATATCACCAGATTTTAGTTCCAACCGCTTTAACAAGGTAGGGATTTGAACCAATAAGTTATTATCAAGATAGCTTTCATCCTCTGTAGTTGAGTTATTTCCATCCATATGCCTCATCTCTACATACTGCTTCATTTCTTCTTGAATATTCACTTGCGTGCCATCAACGACATTTCCCTTGACAGAAAAAGAATTTAATAAAAGAATTAAGAATGGAATTATAAATAAGAAATCCATTAAATTATATTAAATAGAAGTTGGTAGTTCTAATAATAACCTAGCCAAGGAGGTTTTATGCATTGATATACAAAGTTGATAATTTATTATCACTAGAATAACCATTTATGTCTGCAATATGTAACGATTATTACCTGACTTGCCAGTTCTACATTATCAATCAAAACATCTACCTCCTCAGTATCTAGTTGGCTTAACTCTTCTGCGGGCTCTAAGCAAAGCCCAATTGACACACAAGCAAAAAAAAACTTTATAAAAATGAAATAATTCAATTATACATAGAAGATTCATGGCAAATGTATTAAAATGACCTTTATTTTAAATATATTAAATACAAACATAGCATTCATAAATCCAAAAAAAGCATAAGAATTTATGTGCACCAAATAACGATAGAATGCATTGAGAGAAGAAGGTAAGGTATTGAAACATAAATTAAACAACAATTGTGCATATGTACGAATATTCGATACAGCGTTATGATTAGAACTCAGTTTCATATTTTTCTTGACTAGCTGTACAGGAATTTTTGTTGATCAGTTAAAAAATAAATGCATTTTCACTATGTGATTTGATAGAAATTAGAGTACCATTATAGTGATAATTAACTACACGAAGAGTAAGTTTTTATAGACTGAATACCTTAATAAGGATTAGACCGAAACATTCTGATCAGAATTGTATGCGATCAGTGTAACTATGTATCATATGTATCGAACCAAATTGCAGCTCAAAAAAATATGGACAAATATATTTAAAAATAAATGACAAACTTCCCAGTGATTAGGCTAGCTCTGCCTGCCATTAGAGAATGAAACATAAAATGTCAAATATGTACATGAGCTTTGCTCCAAAACAAAGAACTGCCGAGTTTCGTGCCAAAATTTAAAAAAAATTATTTGCTTGCCTGTTGGAATTAACTGGCTTCCAGTGTTAAGTCGAATATTGTGCCATTTGTTAGTGGAGCGATTTATATGATAATTAAGTCTGAAATCTATCTCGAATGAATGCATCTCCTTGTCAACAGTTGAGTGCACCACTGTGCTTGTTCTTCCTGAATCTCGAGTAATTCGAAAAAGTTCACATGATGCTAAATCGTAGGGCTTCCAATCACCGTCACTCTCTTCATATTCCCAAAGTTCACCTGGAGGAGCTATAAAAGTAGCTGCAAACAAACCGAAAGTCAAAAGATCTTAATTTATTTGATGTATTTATCACTTACAAACGATGATGGGATAGAACAAAATTGATAGATAAATGTGATGAAAATAAAACTCAATTTAGAACTTATAAAACAAGAAATGAGGCTGTTAATAACCTGGTTAACTTAATTATTTAGATAAATACTTTGATGATGTCTTGACTCACAATTTACAGAAAAGTAACGGTCACAAACCAACTCCGATATGATCTTTTTGTAGTAAAATAGTTGCAAAAAAGCAATTGTGATTTAAAGCAAATTTTTCGGAATACCCAAGAAGAGCTATGAGATGAAAGATGTAAAAACTAAGGCTCAAATATTCACGATTTTTCCAAATCTCATAGAAAGTTTGCGGATTAATGGAATCTTACAAATACAAAAAATAAAATATATAGTTGTAATTGCTCGTTATGGCTTCATCCAATTTAGTTTGCTTGTATAGATGCAGTAAACTGTTTAATGCAATTTCCAAGAAAAATAATTATTCACCTGTATCACGGCGAATAATTCCAGCTTCACCTGTGGTATATAGATGCACTTTTATTGTACAAAAATCTATAAGAAACGAGGCACCATTGACATCGGTTCCAATAACTGTAGAAGTTAATTTTATTCTAGCCAAACCAGGTGTACAGAATGCCTTCTCTAGTTCTCTGGACGATTCATTCTCAAATGATCGCCATGCAGCGTTCCGTCGCGTTCTTATGAGGAATTGCCAGTTAACGTTAAATTCGGTTGAGGTCATTTCGCTCTACTATTGATTTCAGTTTAAATGTGAAAAAAGCAATTCTCAATACTTCCTAATTTCTCTTAATACACATTGAGCGCATTCTAAAAATATCTTACGAGCTACACAAAAATGTTAATTCATGAAATGTGTCGACTCGAAAAAATTTCTATTTGAATAATTTCTTTAACTTAATTCTCAAATGTTCTGCATGATTATCCTCGAAGGACAGAGATAGAGTTTAGGATATAAATGACAACCAACACATAAAAGTGTTGACGCATAACTTCACCCCATATTTGCATCCAGTTCGTAAGACCCATCTACGCTCATTCTCGTATTTAGAAAAAGCTAGTTAGATTGAAATTAGTGTAAATAATGCTACCAGCAGGCTGTCCCTTGCTCACACTCAGGATGCTTTCTAGAGATTGCCTTGAGCATGCTTATAAAATTTTTAAAAGTTGCCTCGTCTAGCAATACTCTAGTTTCATGTACCATTGATCGACTAAATAATCTATATATATATATAGAGAGAGAGAGAGTTTAAATTTTTTTACCTATACCTAACAAAATTGTGGCTTGACTGCTCTACTCAGTTGGCAATCCAGTTTTAGTGAAGATCATAGTGATACTTTTGTGTGTAAAAATGTGAAACATAACAGAACACAGGAAACTGTGACGGAAATGTGTATATTCATTAGACACTAATTGTGTTGATGGAAGTAAGTTAACTTTATCAACACAACAAAATATATAACCTTACTGGCATGTGTGCAGCCAATTTACTTGGAACGTCATAAATGATAAATAACCGCAGCTATGAAAAAAGAATTAATCCCAAAAGAAGTTCATTTCTAACAAGATACTATTTGCTATACTGCTATCTAGCACAAATTCAGCTTCCAATATTGCTATCTAACAAAATATATACTTGTAATATACTGTCATTCAACATGATGCCATGACCATCTTAACTACATACCTGCTTGGCATTCTGTCTTGTTCAGGCCCAGCACTATATTGGTCCTCCAGCACAATGTCTGGCTCTGCTAGTGCATTTTTATGACCACTCCGCATAATAACTGGATATACCATATGTTTGCATACATACAATATAATGGAGAGTGGTAAGTTCTCAAACTTACTACATTATGCCCATAACAATGCAAAAATCATCCAAGTGTTAGGACTACAACTACGCCTTAGATCCGCATGTTCCAGAATGTCTTATACTTTATGTTCTGTTTTATATATTTTGGTCTCTTCACAAAAGTAGCCAATGCAAAATTATTCTATTTTTATTTTGGTTACTTCATAAAATCAGCTAATGAAGATTTTGTTCTATTTTTATTTTGATGACCTTTCACAGATCAGCCAATAGGGAATTGTTCTGATGACTCTTTACAGATCAGCCAATGGGAGTTTGTTCTTGTTTTTGATGACTTTCCGCAATTCAGCCAATGGAATGAAGCTAGTCATCAATTATTCTTTCATGCATTTCACCTTTATGTTTTTCTGTCATTAGTGGAAACACACATCTTTCAACTTACATATATATAACAGTAAATATACTAGTATTCCTTTATTTCTATTGTTCTCTTTTTTGTTGTTAATCCATCTTTCTTGTTCTCTTCTTTCTTGTTTCCTTAATCATTTTCCTTCCTTGCAAGTCTTGACACTAAGATAATATTTAGTAGATTGAATTTAGGAGCAGCAATTTAGATTCAATCCATTTAAACTCTTTATGAAAACCAAATATTTGCTTCTAACATATCACTATTTAATTGCAATTTGCATTGTAAATGGTTAAGAATGTAAATTAACATAAACTTAAAAATTAAGTATCTTTTGCATCACAACAAAAACTGACAGTTTGTCATGCTTATGTAAAATTTTAGCAAACAACTTCTAATCATGAAATATGTCAAAATGCAAAGAAGACAATGAAACAACAGTTGCATTGCAAGGAATTCTAATCATCACCAACCTTTTTAATCACTGTTACTTGAGTAGCCTTTATTATACAACAGACTTCAATAGATATTTGAATAAAAATTGAATCATTTTAAACCATTGTGTTTATCACTCTGGAATTGTTTGATGTTTTAACTTGTATCTACACAGTAGTTACTTACATTTAATAATTCAATTTAATTCTAGGACTGCATTCCTGTTAGAAACAAATACTATTAAGGGTTAGTTTTTATTCTCTGTAGCTGCAATGTAATTTATCTGTGGTTTCAGTTTGATTTCATTTTAGTTTCAGTTCAAAGATAGTTCAAAGAACTGAACTGCTTTTTTATGCTAAATTTTGTGTGTTGCAAAAGTTATCTTACTTCCAGCAACACAAGTAAGTAAATAGCTAATTCTATTTTTGTTCTTGCATTGTTTTTTATATTTGCATTTTCCTAACACCATATCTCATGGTTGCATACCTTACTGTGGCTATAAGGATACCTCATTAGCTTAAGGTCAATCTTCTTGCATCAACATTTTTTTCAATGGCTTTGAATAATCTTGGGATATTCACACTAAGTGGCTATGCTTATGCAAACTAAGCTGGTGATGTGGATACTCCTAAGCTTACTGGAAGAATTGGCATTATCATGACTAATGACCCTGTTTCCTGGTGTTAGGAATTAACACCTAAAGGAGTTAATTCTATTTTATAGCTGTGGTATGATTTGTTCATGTTTTGATTTTGGTTTCAGTTTAGTTTCAGTTTTTGTTTTAAAATACTTCAAAGAACTGAACCCTGTTCTTCATGCTACTATGTTTTGTGTGTTGCAAAAGTCACCTCACTTTCAGCAACACATGTAAGTTAATATCAAATACTATTTCAGTTTTTATGTTATTTGTTGTGTTTGTATTTTCCTAACAATAATTTGGTTTGTGTATGCAAAGAAGAGAAGTGGAAGACTGCATTTTGATGTAGGTTTGGCCATTTTGAGTACGTGGTTATGCCTTTCAGCTTAACCAATGCACCTTCAGTTTTTCAGCACCTCATAAATGAAATTTTCTTTGACTACTTGGATTTTTTTTGCATTATTTATCTGGATGATATTATGATTTACTCGATAAACCTAGAACATGCTAAGCATGTATCTCTTGTACTTGAACAACTTTGGGACAACCACTTGTGTGCAAAATTAGAAAATGCTCCTTTTCAGTACCATCAATTGACTTCCTTAGATATGTAATCTCTGTTTCCGATATTGGCGTTGACCCAAATAAGATCAACAGTGTAACCTCATGGCCAACCCCCACAATGGTCAAAAGTTTGCAGTCATTTTTAGGTTTTACCAATTTTTATTGCATGTTCGTTGCAAATTATTCCAACATTATTGCCCCAATACTCTCCCTGTTGAAGAAAGACACAAAATTCAACTGGAACCCAGCCTGTCAGGAAGCTTTTGAAAATCTTCAGACTCAGTTTAGCTCAGCCCCAATTCTCGGATACCCTGACACTTCTAAGCCATTTATAGTTGAAGCAGTTACATCCGATTTTGCTATTGGTGGAATCCTATCACAGGATATTGATGGCAAGATTTATCCTATTGCATATTACTCATGTAAACTTTCTGTGCCAGAGTATTATGAATACAATAGTCAGGACGCAAGAAGAAACAGACAAGAATTGATGGAAATATATTGAATTCAACTATTTGCGTTGATAGAAGTGAGGACATTCTATCAACTCAACAAAAATATATGTAAGCTGATTATTCAAAATATATAACTCTTGAACTTCTACTGATGTGACTCTCCTTAAATCTAGAATTACACAAATCTTCTTGAATCGTGTAGTTGCACAAATTTTCCTGAATTGTACTGCTACTACAAACAGAATTAGCACTTTAGGAAGTTAATTCCTTACACAAAGATTAGTTATAAAGTGCATGATAAGGAATTGCTGGCAGTTGTTGCATGTCTTCAACAATGGCAACTATTCCTGCTCAGCAGCATTGAACCGGTCAAGGTTCTTACGGATCATTGTAATCTACTATATTTCTCTGATTCAAAACGGTTAAACCGTCAACAAGTACACTGATCTCTCTTTCTATGTGACTTTGATTTCCAGATCACCTTTCAACCAGGCCAAGAAGGGGGAAAGCCAGATGCACTGAGCTGTTGATAAGATTATTGTCTTCATAACTTGGATGGGCAAGTCACAAATCAACATCAAGTGCTTCTCAATAAGAACTGTTTTTTACTAGCCGTCACAAGAGAATGTTCTCTTTTGGAACGTATAAAAGAAGCTCAGTTAAATGATATGGGAATCCAAGACCTCAAACATTCTAAAGGAATATCCACTAAAGATGAATGCATGCTACACTATGGTTGCCTGGTAATTCCTAATGCTCTGCATCACAAACTATTGCAGCTATGCCATGACTCACTGCTTGCGGGACATGCAGATATCCATAAAACGTTCAAACTTGTTTCTAAAGAGTTTTGGTGGCCAGGCATGCGGAAAGAATGTACAGCATATGTTGAATCCTGCCATGTGTGTGGACAAGCAAAGGCAACCCATATGAAACCAGCTGGTTTACTGCATCCTCTACCAATTCTGCCTCAACCTTGGCATTCAGTGGCTATGGATTTTATTGTGGATCTTCCTCCAGTTCAGGGTAAAAACTCCATGTTAGTTATTGTTGATCATTTTAGTAAGATGGGTCATTTCATTGCATGCCGTAAAAATATAAATTTCCTTGAATTGGCAGATCTTTTTTTCTATCACATTATCCGCCTTTATGATATTCCAAACAATTTAGTCACCAATCGGGGATCTGTTTTTATATCCCAGTTCTTCTCGACTTTATTACGCAATTATGGAATTGTACAGAACCTTTGATCTGCGTATCACCCTCAGTCAGATAGACAGACTGAAAGATTGAACTAAGTCCTTGAACAGTACCTTTTTGTGTATTCTAACTTTGATCAGACAAATTGGCTAGAAAATCTTCCGCTAGCAGAACTCTGTTATAACTCCAAGTTACATACTCCCATTAATATGAGCCCTTTTAAAGCCACATATGGATTTGATTCTCTAGTTCATTGGTCTACAAAACTGCTTTCAAACTCACCACAAACCCTACAGAAATACATGTCAATTTTAAATAATACTACACAAACTCTTTGCAAGACACTCAAAAAGACTCAGCTTTCAACCAAGAGTTTTGCTGACATCAAGCATTGCCACATGGAATATGATGAGGGGGAGATAGTCTTCTTAGATTGATACTATATTAAGACTTTAAGACCGTCAATTAAACTTGATTGAAAAAAACTGGGTCCTTTCCAAATCATTCAAAAGATCAATCCAGTAGCTTACCGCTTGCAGTTACCTCATTCAATGAAACGGTTACACAATGTTTTTCACATATTGTTATTACGCCCCATCAAGGCCACCTATTCAAGACCCACTCAAGCTAAACCACCTCCAGTTATTTTGGATTGTAACAATGATTATCATGAAGTTGATGACATATTGGATGGCAAGAAGATGGGTGGACATTGGCAATTTCTGGTTTCATAGAAAGGATACTCAGCCAAAGAGAATAGCTGGGAGCCTGAGGAGAACATTGTGAACTGTGACCATTTGATCCAAGAGTTTAAGTAATGGTTTGGCTCAATTCCCAAGTGTACAGCTAGGGGGGGGGGCAACTGTCAGGAATTCACTTATATTATAAGTTAATTCCTTTTTTCTATTTAAGCTGCAGATGTTCCTATTTGGAACATTTTTTTTATGCTAGTAACATTCTCAATAAGTGGCTAGTCATACAATAGGTTTGAAATTAGCAATGTTGTGTTGGAGAAGTGTAATCACTTCTCACAACACAGGTCAAGATATGATGTACATTTGAGCTTTTACTCTCTTGCATTGTTTGCCTGTTTTGTTGTGTGTCACAACAGTTGTGAGAAGTGACTACACTTCTCCAACACAACATTACTAATTTCAAACCTATTGTATGACTCGCCACTTATTGAGAATGTGACTAGCATAAAAATAAAGAATGTTCTAAATAGGAACATCTGCAGCAAAAATAGAAAATAGGAATCAACTTGTAATATAAGTTGATTCCTGACACTGTCTCTGCTCCAATGTTATTTGTTGTGTTTGTATTTTCCTAAAAGTGTTCTTATATTATTTGTTGTACTTGTATTTCCTAACATCTGGCCATCAGAAGTTCAGCTCATTCTTGCCCATTCTTGCATTGAATCAGAACATGTTGTACTTGGTACTGCTACTTGCAAAACTGTTTTCTTACATGATCTAACTTGTAATATTTGCTCTCCTTCCCTGTTTCTAACTCTACTACATGAAGGCAACACTGGTGCTATTGCATTAGCAGAAAACCACATCAACCTCCAACGTACTTAGCATATAGATGTCTGCTATCCATACCTATTTATAATTTTGAGAATAGGCATACCTAAGTAATATGCCTAGTTTTGTATTTCACAAAATGCTTGATGCAATCACACAACTGTAATTATTAGTTATATCTTGCATCACCTACAAAAGAGTCAATATTGTTTTTTTCAATTGGCAGCAAGGAGTTTTTGGTAAAAGAGTTCTTTTTGAAAAGTTCAACATTAACTTTCAAAAGCGGAGGAGATTCTTGGTTCCCTCACACTGCTGCACCAATGGAATCCCAATGTCAGGAAAAGAAATTTCCAAGAAAATAATTTTTATGGTAAATCAGTATAAACCGAAACTACACCAAAACTCTTTTTTGTTAGGAACTCGATTGATCCTGCATGCATGTAAATAGATAATTTAGTGACAAAAATATCCTTGTACTTTTTGTGTCTAACAATCTGTTAACCTTGTATTTTTATTTATTCAAAATTTCTTGTGTTTTTCCAACGTTATTGTTGAGCCAACCATGAAAAATTTTATCTACCTAAACCGATGACTTTTTTTAGCGTACATGTACACCTTAAGTTCATATTATTATCTTTTTAAGTGTTTTGACATTTTTATACATGTTGTTAAATGATTCAAATGCCAATGCAATGTTTTCTATAAATTTTTTATGTATCCTTTTCAGCTGTTTGTATCTGGAAAAAGGCTCATGGATGCTATAATATATATGTTTGTGCTATGAATATGTTTACGAATAAGACTCAAAACTAAAACAAAGATTATATTTACACAGACATAAATTGCGTTGCTGGAAGTGAACATACTTTGCAGCAATACACAAACCCTAAACTTAGCTTGTCAACAAAATCCAGCAATGACTCACCATAAACTTAGAATGCCGAACAATGACTCGCCATATAACATAATTCCACAGCTACAACACAAATTTAGCTGATAATGAGTTAACTCCTAACAGTTTGTCATCTTTTAGTGAATGATGTCTGTCAGTTATTGGCCAAGCATTACAGCATTTGAACAGTATGTATGCATGTATCTATGCGTGCATGCAGCAGAATGCATGCAGCAGAATCCATGTATACATGTTAGTATGTCTGAACGTATGTGTATACATATGTGAAAATTTATCTACCTATATTATAAGTTTGTATACATGTAACATATATATACATATATGCATATATGTACGTATAACTCTGCTACCATTTTTATATGTATTGCAGAATACAAATGTTCAATGCTGCTCCCAAGAAAAAGGTGCATATGTTTGTATGTATCCATTTACATTCAACATATATATATATATGTATATATGTATACTATGTATCAGTGCATATGTATTTATTTGTGTTTTCATCTGAATACATGTATAAATTCATCATTGTATATGTTTTTTCACCAGTATACGTGTGCATACACGCCATTATATATATATGTTATCCCGTCATAAATATATTTAGGTGTAAATCTGGATTCCTTGGTCAATTCTACTTTTTATAATCTGATGCAGATTTTGATTGGACAACATCAGCAAATGAAATTGCTCATATAAAAAAAAAGAATTTTCTATTCATAGCTGCAGCTTTATTGATTTATGTGCTTATATCACATTGATTCTCTCTGATATAAGTCCTGCAAAAAATGTTCTAGAAAGATTATTTAAAGAAAAAATAATTTGAGTCGGAATTGTGGCTTTTGATTGAGAATTTGAAAAAGGAGTAATTTGCAGGTCATTCATTCATGTATAATTTGTTGTATGTATCCTTTTATATATAATTAATAGTTACAGTTTATATACAAACATGTATAGGTTCTGATGCTCTTCTGTGGATGTAGATGCATAAATATGTTATATTTGTGTACTTATTGATACATGTATTCCGATACATAATGATGAATACATGCATACATACATTAACTTTCAATTTTATTTTATTTACCGGGTGTAAGGTCTTCAATGATTCCAAGTGTTACATTGAAAAAAAAATTTCTTTTATTATGCATGGTGATATGCAGGCAAATTATTAAATTTTACAAAGTTTTATCAAGCAAATTAAGCTTGAGAATGCCTCAAATGGATAATTTCTCTGTAGTTGATTGGAAAACTACACAAGACAAAGAGGTACATGTCAGACGTCAACCTAATTTTCATGCATTTCTATGCAATTGATCCATTTTAATACTACTACTTTCACTAAAGTGGGATACAAAAAATTTGTATTTGAAGTTTCACTTACAAAGAATAAAAGAAAAAGCCATATTTGACCTAGTTAAGCTTCATAATTTGGATATAACAAATTTTGTATAAATGAGTTTAGTGTAAAGTAAGTTAATTTGGTGGTCCGGACAGATGTGTTCTATTCAAAGTTTATTTTTATATGATATTTCTGGATATGAATCTATCTAACTTGTAAATAGGTAAACGATTATTAAAGCACAAGAATTCTAATAATTATAAATATGGCACCTTGAGAGAAAATTTGAAAGGGCAAACAATTACTTTTATGGCTTTTCATTGTAAAATGAGTTAGTTCATGCATGTTTAAAGGTCAAATTTCTTCAGCATAATTTCTGAAATATTCAAAATATAAATTAAGTAGCCTTTTTTATACTTGCATGGTAAAGAGCTCATTAAATAGACAAAAAATTATTCTCCTGCCACAAAAGTTATCCATTTTTACATTTCAACCATTCCTGTTGGTGCGTTCTGGGCAAGTTTATATTACACAGGCCCTCTGATTGCATCTCTACAGACTAGAAAAGTGTCATAAACTTTTTTTTGGGATGGTTTTACAAATACTTGTCGGAAAATACTGGCTATGAAAAGTAGACTAGATACCTATTCACAACTTATCTATATACTAGATAGTACACTATTACTTCAGAATGTTCCTTCGATTGTAATAGGATCTAAGACTAGTGCATCCCTATAATAATGACCTGTTTTTAATCCTATTGGATTAATAAATTTTCACATTATTACCACTTATGGGATTTAAATCTACAACCACTCATTTGCTTCACTAGTTCTCTGATATGATTATGAATATTATATTTGTTTAATTCTAAAAAAACCATGCCATTTATATTGAATAAATTACATAAAAAAGGCCAAAAATTTTAGATTAGCAAGCTTTTTATACAAAATCTTTTTTTTTCCATTTTTAATTCCATTTGTTACAGTTACGGTTGGGCAACTTTGAGAACAAGGGACACATACTCTGTTACCATTAAAAAGTTTATGACCAATTTCTAATATGTCTTTTTAATGACTGAGAATTATATTTCTGTTTAAGTAGAACTACTTACTGTCCAGATTCTAATTAGGATTGGAATATGTAGTTTCAGAAAGCTCTAGAACAATTCTATGTCAGTACATGTTAATCTAAAATGTCATTTGGTGGTTACTATTACCCAACTGTTGAAAGTTTGCAAAGTTTTTCTACCTTGGCCCCAGGAATGTGTCCAAAACGAGAGGTCACTTGAAACTTTGTGCAGATTTATTTGAAAAGAATATATTTTAGTATACATTTCCATAACTAAATGCAACCTTTTGATTGAGATATAGTTCTTGGAACAGCATAGATATCTGAAATAGCTATCAAGTGTAAAAATTGACAAATGACTGTAATCAATTAGTAAGTTGCAGTTTTCTACAAGGCACTAGTTTGATTTTAAAAGTAGAAATGAACTGAAAGTTTGTTGAGATAATTCATTTATATTTGAAATATTATTTTTTGTACTCAAGATGCTTTAACCATGAGATCCACAATAGCATTGTTTAGCTTGAGGCTTAATCAGATTGAGGCAAATTTGTACATATATTTACATATATATCCTTTTCAATTAAATAGAATTATATACAAAAGGTTGAACTATGGAAATGAACAGGAAAACATTTCTTCTTAAAAAAACTCATGAAAAATGTCTCAAATAAAAGGTAATCATGAAAAAATAGGAAATCTAACACCAATAAATGGCGAGTCAATGGCAGTGTATTGTGAGAAATGGCACCATTTGATTTATTATAAAATGGATGAACTGCACAATTTTTCAGTACAAATCATACATATTTTGTATTGTTTAGGTCAATTTTGCCCCTTTCTCCACTGGGTAAATCAATTACAAAGTTAGTACACCTGTCGTTTATAAAATAATTGGCCTAGAATGTTAGGAATTGATTTGTACACCATGTTTTCTATTTAAAGATTGTTTTCTGATAATCGTTTATGTTTGAATATCTTTTGTTAAATGCGTTGCTGAGATTCTGTCTCAGCAACACATGATGGTAATTCCTTAATATACTATCATTTGAATTCTTGCTGCATTTTCTGTTTTGGTCTCAGTAGTATTTACTTGATGAAGGAGTTATAACATAAAAGACTATTTTGAAAGCAACTAGTCAACTACTTGTTATGAATGTACCAGACAAGAAGAACACAAAGGCTATACAAGCATGGTAACATTATGCAATCATAATTTGTGTTGCTGAGAGTGAATAAGAAACACACTCAGCAACACAACAAAGTCTTGACGCCAATCCATCTGGAGAGTCACAAAATGATGCAGTTAAAATGGAATAACTCTTAAAAGAGTAATTCCCTTAAGAACTGATTGTCGTAAACAAATTAGTTCCTAACACTACTCATCAAGTCAACCTTTAAATCATTCAACTATGCTCCTACATAATGGCAAAGGACTAGTCAGTTTTAGATGACCAATACAATTAATTTCCAACTTGTCTTTTTTGGGTAACTAATGTGACAACCAAAAAAATGGCAAAGTGGCAATAGAAAAAAAGGCAAAAGAACAACAAAAAGAGGCAAAGTAAAATGAAGAACTTTTCAGTATAAAAAGATTTTCTATGTGCATAAATTTGTGATTCTTGGAATTACCAAGAATCACTGTGATTCTAGTATTAGCTTCAAGGTTTTTCCAATATTTCAAAAAAGCATATGCAAAGGAATAGGTATCACACTAAAATGTAGCAATGGTTGAGATTCTGGTATTGCTTCTTGCATGTCTTGTATGTGCATTCTTTTGTTCTCTTGAGTGTGTTCTTGTCAAGACTTGTAAAGAAAGGGAAAAGGATCAAAGAAACAAGATTGGAACATGGAAGATGGATAACAGCAATAGAGGGAACAAGAGAAATAATGAAATGCAAGTGTATTGACTTATGTGTATATATTTGTGTGTTTCCACTAATGACAAAAACAGGAAGATGAAATATATAATAGAATAATTGATGACCAGCTTGAACTTGATGACTAGCCTCATTCCCATTTGCTGATTTGTGGAGAGTCATCTAGAAT
>JAULBW010008326.1:0-14360 GCA_032358265.1 Vaucheria bursata | reverse complement strand
CAGCTAAAATGGAATAACTCTTAAGAGAGTAATTCCCTTAAGAACTAATTGTTGTAAACAAATTAGTTCCTAACATTGGTGTTAAGGCGCAATCAGGACAATTGGTAAAATGAGGTAAAACAGGCAAAAATTTGAGAAAGTTACATGCAAATTATAATCAAAAGTTGACACACACTGGCAAACATAAATGAACACAGTTGCACAGTTATGCCATGATAGTTTAAAGAGATAACAAAACTAGCAAGTTGTTAGAAACATGAAATATAACAAACATGAAATGTAACAAAGCACAAGAAACTGTGACAGAAATATGTGTATCTATCATGCACTAATTGTGTTGATAGAAGTAAGCTCACTTCATCAACACAAAAAAATATAAAACCCTACTAAAATCTGTACAACCAATTTACTTGGAACGTCATAAATGAACACTGACCGCAGATATAAAAATAGAATTAATCCCTAAGGGAGTTAATTCCTAACACAAGTATCCTGACAATTTATATAGCTTGTTAGGAAAAAGGAGAGACAATAGAGAGATAGAGGCAGACTAAGTTAGGACATCATTCTGAAAACTTCAAAACTAGAATCGTAGTGCAGTGTCTATGATGCGATCTTGAACTGTATTTATTACTGCTAATTTGTCAAAGTTGAAGTCTAATATATTAAAGTTGGATGTCAATTTGTCAAAGTTGGATGCCAGTTTGTTGAAACCAAATGGCAAGTTGTCAAGGTTGATGGTCAATCTCTCAAAGTTGAAGGAGAAAAGGTATGTTTAAAGTAGCATTTGAGCAGATTTTATCCTGATCAATACATATCTGGATGACATTGCCATCACGTATACATAGGATTTATGAACTGTACAACCCAAATTTCAATCATGTTGACCAGTGCTCAGAGTTAGCAATCTTTGAAAACTAAAAGACCCCATGTCGATAAATATCGAATCCATAAGTCCTCAGCATTTTTAAGTGGCAGCTACCTCTTAGTGCCTTAGCTGGATTATCTGGGAGGATGCATCAGACTCTATATGGAATAGTATTATACTG
Organism: Vaucheria bursata; assembly: GCA_032358265.1. Classification (NCBI taxonomy): domain Eukaryota; class Xanthophyceae; order Vaucheriales; family Vaucheriaceae; genus Vaucheria; species Vaucheria bursata. Next base: position 13,311 of record JAULBW010008326.1, on the reverse strand, counting down.
CTGCATTGATATTTGATACTTTCATAGATTAGCTTTTTGATACTTATTGATGGCACCAGTTTATCTTGTTTCTTCTGTGTGTGTGCAACAGCTTTGCTCTAACTATACAAATCTGTAAAAAATAAAAAATTCAAATTAATTATGGGCTCGATTACGTTGTGCACAAACGTCTGGTAATTTAGCTATGGATTGAGCAGTGTGGCATCTTAAAGTGGGTAGCAATTGAATGGGGGTTATCAGTAAATTTGAATTACATTATATGCGGTATTTTTCAAGCTAGCATTTGCTGCAATTAAATTAGCTTGGAAAAGCATTTTTAGAAGAGTTTTAGTTCAATAGAATTCTTTTTATAGATCGTTTCAAATCGAAAAGTAAAAGTCGTTTTTGAGCATATATCTTTGAATGTTCTGCAGATCGTTTTATAAAGCGAAGTAAAATTTGATTGAAAATCCATCGATTGATACTTGAAAAAGACCATTTTTCCATGATTGAATATCTGGTGTATAAATTGCATTTAAGAGCAGGGAAGCTCTTTTGACGAATACGCAGACTTAACTTATTTTCTTCGAAAGAAATTTTTATTTCTAAAATATTTTGATCAAGATTGTCGTCGAAATATGCAATAAGGCTTCATCCCTAGCAAAACTCGTGCAGATTTATCGCCGATGTACATATATTTCTAGGAAAAATCCAATACGCCATCTTTTGCAATAGAGTCAAAGATTTTGTACAAGTGGATGCAAGTGGTGAAGGCGACCAACATACAATGGTACGATTGTTGAATTCCGCCAGACATGAAATAAGAGTATTATTTTAAAGTTGAGAAGACTCACATCTTTTACAATTGAAGTTTTTGAAGGAAAAATAGGCACTACTGTAATGCGCTAAAATTCTGAAAATATTTAATTTGTGATAGTTTTAGTTATCGTTACGAGCGAAAAAGTACTAAAGACAAGATACTTCAATCTCTGACTTATTGTAATTATTTATAAATATTTCCAAATTTTGAAATATGTGACTGGAGTGGTGAATGCCTTGTTCACGTGCATTGATTATTGTAACTGTTTTGAAACTCTCAGATGCTATTCTAAAATTTGACCTTTCAACAATAATGAACTCCTTATGAACTGAAAAAATCTCCAACTTGTATTATTACCTATTCAATTATTTTTTCTGTAATGATTTATTTATTGTTCTTCAAATCCTTTTTTTAAAAGACAATTAATGCACGTAAACAACACTTTCACCAATGGAGTTTATTTTTGCATTCGTAAATTTAATTGAAACATATGATTAAAACTTGCTGAGCATATTTATCAATATAATTTTCCTATGAGGGGGAATTGTTATGAATAGACACAAGGCATATGTAAAGATTGTTTACACATATTTTAATACCGAAAAAGAAGCAAGATACAGATAATTTTTTTACAAAAAAACTTTTTTTTCTTTAAAAGGAAGTTAACGGCTGTTTACATAAGTAAATATCAACAGTGCAGCCATTCATTTTTATTACTTTTACAATTCATATTTTCCTAAAAGTTTAGGTTACAATTATATTCATGTTTTCTATTTTACCAACCTATTTTTTCAATTTTTGTTAGGAAGAAAAGGAAAATCCTTTTTCTGGTACACGTGCGGCTTTTGACGCCGTTCAAGCTCTTGATAACCTGGATTTACCCATAGTTGGTCCATTAATCAGTGTATGTTCAAGTATTATTGACCAATTTGAATCATACCAGGAAGTACAAAGTAGAACCAAAGATGTAGAAGATTGGTGTCATGATATTAAGGTATTGATTGCTGCATAACTTTACAATTCAATATCATTCAGTGGTTGATTTGACCAACAGAAATGCAGTTCACCAACAGTGCCATTCAGTCAAATGATAATGATACTTTCTCTTATATATGAATATGGACCCAATTTGCTGGCCAAAAATTTTTTCCTGATATTGCAATAAAATGCATATACTGAACAACAATCATTTTCAGGGTGTACTAATTGAGCTAGGAAAGAATATAAAGCAAAAACCTGAGTTGGAGCATAAAATAAGCAAGAAATCTATAGTCCAATGCAAGGAAAAGATGGACGAACTTCTTGCAAGTGCAGTGCGATATGCAAAATTAAACAGAGGCAAGAAAATAGTTTTTCACCGGCAAATGAGAGATTTAACTGCACAGGTCTCAGAAACTCTAAATTCTCAATTATCTACACTGCACTTACGCATAAGTACCATAAGTCTGGGAGAAAATTTGGATATGAGCATGAAAATCGACACATTAGCAACGTGAGTGAACCATAGAATATGGAAGTGTAAAAAATATCTTAATCCCCCTGCAAAAATAACAGATTGCATAAAAATGTTCAATATTTGACTCATTAATTTTAATTTTATTAGGGAGTGTAAAGGTGTGTCTCATACCCAAAATGGAATTAACAAAATGCAGATACTAATATCTCAATGTTTTATCATGATTTTTGATATATCTATCATCAATTTCATAATTGAATTTTGAATAAATCTTAAACCACATTTTGTTTTTATTTATCGAATTTGTGTACAGAGTATACTACTATGCAATGTCCATTTATAGTTTACATTACTTTGTATTTTTCATTTTATGAAGAAATTTCACATGTATGGAAGGTCGGCTAGCTCATATACAAGAGTATCTTGAGATTAATCCAGGAGCTCATGAAATACTAAAGTTGCAGCAGATAATTCTGAAATTATCAAAAAATGTTGAAAGAGGAGATGATGCACGTCTAATTGAGGTGTTTATGCTTATAGAGAAATATGTATTTATTCGTATATATTGGATTGCATTTTTTTCTATCTGCCAATACCAAAATTTAAACATTATCAGTGTCCCATCATGTCGTTTTCTATTTATGCAGATTAGAAATACTCTTGGAGTCCTGTCATCAAAACTGAAGGAATACGATGTATGTCTGTATGTATATATATATATGTTATCGAATTATGAAATCGAACCTGACAGCTAATTATAATCTAGATATTTTCATGTACTTTTCTGGTTATCACGATGATTATTGTTGGATAGTAATGCTGACTATATCAATGCTAATTTTTTTGTTGATAGTATAGTTGTTCTAAAATACTTTTCTATAGAGTCCTATAACATTCTTCATGTTGAAGTAGAGAAAAACAATCTGATGATTATATTGCTCTCTATTTTTACTGAGCCATCTTTTATCGTTGTCTCATTTCTGTGAATCTGATAAGTCATATAACTCCATTACATTAATAGTAACAATTATGACAAAATTTCTCTGTAATTATAAAATTTCATTACTGACCCTTTTAGATAGAAACTATGAGCTTTGCAGGGTTTGGATGACATTTCTCCATTTACACTCAATCTGTATATTTTGATTCATATATATATATATATATTGACTTTTATTTCAATAAATGTAAGAAACTTAAATTTTCTTGCAGCAATATCTGGGCAAGAGTGGCTCGATCGATAATATGAAGTCAGACTCTATATTGGTGGGACTCTCATGTCTCGTATTTGGAAGTCTGCTTGGTTATTGTGCAATAAAATGGTCAACTGGTGAGTTTTTTTTCTAGATTTCGATGATGCTTCAGAAATATGGTGAATGGAATTTAAAGCAAATATTCTAAATTAGATACGCACTATGACTCTTAATATCAATTATTACTTTTCTGAATGCAATTCTTCACATGTTATGGGGGTTCAATCTCCAATGGAGAGAACTTGTATATTTACATGCTGTCAGTCTAATTTTTCATGCCTTGATTCCACGAGAGAAATTGAATGATTCATAAAAGTTTAATAAAGGTTGCCATAATATTTTTTTATATTACATTGCTCAGGGCACGATGTGCAACAAGTCGATGACGATTCGTCATTATTCAGTGAGGACAACCCCGTATTGCCATTCCTAACACCTAACAGAATAAAAAAGGCCAGTGAAGGCTTACCCCCATTTCCTCTTCAGGACATTTTTACAAATACCAATGGTAAATGGAGTGATTATGGCACTTTATATGAAAATGTTGTATTTATAGTGACTATAATGGTGCTGTACCGGTATAGCTACTATTTGTTCTACCAACAAAATCATGATAATCTGGCTGTGAACGATGAAGCCTGGGTCATCAATGTCACTGTAAGCCCTGAAGAGCAGCAGATTAATTCTGGTAGAAGCCTTAACAGCAATTCAAGTGCAGTTGATTTTAAATCAAGCCCGGAGTCTTGGACTAATGACAATGATTTTGCAGATATTTTTTCAGAAGTCTGCGTTATCAATGTTACTGCAAACTCTGAAGAACAGCAGCAGCAGTATAATTCTTGCAGAAGCCTTAACAGCAATTCAAATGCATCTGATTTTAAATCAAGCTCGGAGTCTTGCAATCATGAAGATTACTTGACAGAGATTTTTTCAGTTTGTGATAACATTATAGAGATTTTTTCCACATCTCTCGAGGCTCATGAAAACTCCGATCAAATTGTGGACTGGGCAAATAATGTAAAGGTATGTTGTTAAATGTGTATTCTAACCCCATCAAATTATATGTATAAATAAGTTTGTCTATTATTCTCTACTCCCAAAATGTAAAGTAATATATTGCTATATGTTACTTGTTTATTTCAGGATGCTATTTGGGCTACTATGCACCATTTATGCTCATATACTGATGTACGAGCAGATATCATAAATGCTAAAATAGATTCTTCAATAAAAGACAATTGCATTCGGTGCTTCAGTACCATTCATTCTCAGATGTATGCTCATCAGATGAGCGATACAAGAGTACAGCTTGCAATATCAAAGGTGACGAAAGCGTTCAACACTGCAATATCGAAATTTAGTTTGGGAGTTGGATCAGCCATGCCTTGGGTAAACATTCATGGTAGTCCGAGCATGATCAAAAATGGATATGATATGCAGTTGATGTTTCTACCACTGACACCTTTGTATACCAAAATACATAGAGATTGTGATACAATTATTAAGGTATTTAGTTTTTTTGTGGAAGCTGAAAATAACTTTGATCAAGTTGTGAAGTGGGCAAATAATTTGAAGGTAGGCTTTTATCCTAATGAATAAAATTTATAAACATTTGTATATCTTTTTTATGTTGTTTGCTTCAGGATATTACTGGAGCTATGGCTATCTTATTGCGTGAAGGATTAAAAAATAACGTTGATGATGTCAGCTCCCGACATGTGATTGAATGTGAAAATCTCATAGGATACTTTTCTTATTATGTGTCTATGAACCTTGTACCATCGCAGTGCGAGATTTCAGAGATTATGATAAACCTGATCACAAAAGTTTCCGACAAACTGGACACTGCAGTATCAGTTATGAATTTGGAATTAAAATCTGCAATGTTTGAGGTTCAGCTTCCAAACTGTAATTTTATTGACATCAAGAATATAATGGATGGAGATGGCAATACTCAGAGTCATCACGACAGCAGTGGTCAAAATTGCAATATCACAGCTGAGGAAGATACAATATCTGATGGGGACTTGAATCAGAGTCATCACGACAGCAGTGGCCAAAATTGCAATATCACGGTTGAGGAAGATACAATATCTGATGTGGACTTGAATCAGAGTCACCATGACAGCAGTGCTGACCACTTTAGCCCTTCCAGGTTTGATATGCAAAATGTTCACTTCATCTCCACAATACATGCATTCATTATCTTGCTATGATTTAAAATTTGACTTTTCAACAGTTTTATTGTTGAAATGATGTATAACAAGATTTCCTGTTGGAACTGATATTTTTATATAACTAATAAGATTTTAAACATGATTAAGTGATTTATCATTAAATTAATTTAAATCTGCAGAACAGTGAATACGGGAATGCATGATAATATTAGCACTGCATACGTTCCTCCCACTGAATTGGATCTGGTAAGTGTAATTCCAATAGGGGTTGGAGCATCATCCAAAGTATATTCTGTCAGGTATATGGGACAGTTGAGGGCTGCAAAGGTCAGTTTTGCTTATCTATGATCAATCGATCTGTCATTAGATCCTTATTTTAATTGATAATAAACTGGCTATTGTACAATTCACATATGTGCATGAACATATACTCTTGCAGGTTATTAATCTCAGAGATGTTCCGTATGAAGAGCTGGTTAACATATTTTTGAAATTCACCTGGGAACTATATGTCCTGGAATTTCTCAAGAGCCCAAGAGTGATAGAGATCATTGGGAGCATAAATACTGTTTCTGAGAACACTCTAATTCTAGAGGTGACATATGAAAAGATTCATTGAGATATGCATTTTATTACAAATTTGGATATTTCATTAAAACATATCTTTATTATAATGGTCTCCTGAAAGATTGAGAAAGGATTCTTAGATTTAATAATACTATCCAGTTCTGTTCATTTTTATCAAAAAATTTTTTCATATTCCATCTCTTTTCAGTTTTTTTCCTTCAACCAACCTATGGCTAATAAATAGATTTTGCCGATATTTTTTTAAGGGGAAGCATTTCATTTTATATTTTCCGAATATTTTTGAGAAGTTGATAAATATACCATTAAAATGATGCTTGTCGTTCTCCTTTCAAATAAATCGTATAATTTGGAAATTTGTTTCTGCGTGTAATTTTTTCCTTTGGAAGGTTTCTAATGTACAAAAAAAAGAATGCAATGGATTGACATTCATGTACTTTCATTAAATACAATGCATCTCAAAATGGATGCTTAAAAACAAAATGGGCACTTTAAAAAAAGGCTGTTGGAGAACCGCCAGTTTTAAGCACACATCACAGCTGTATTCTTATATCTTTATATTAAATTGTAGTACATGGAGAATGGAAGCTTACGAAAAGTACTCGATAATTTAGAAGTCTGGGAATCATTAACACCATTGAAACGTCATACTATACTGCTTGATGTTGCCGAAGGCATGGCTTTTTTGCACACAAAAGATATATTCCATCGAGATTTAAAGAGGTAAGATCCAAGCATTCATGCCGCCACTTACAAAAATGATTGTCGTACTTATAATCTCTATGTGGTGAATCTTCAGGACTTAATTCCTCTAGAAATCATTGTGCATTTCATATAAATAGTAATAACATATTTGGTGCATCAACAATTTTGTATTTTGAGGTAAGCAAAAAGATGAACTGTTAATGCTAGCAAAATTTTCAAATGGATCCAACTGAATGAAATTTTATTGGTATGTTTTATTATTATTCTAGTTTTTTATGTTTTTTTCCATTTGTTATTTTTTGCAGTCTAAATATCTTGTTGGATAATAGTTTCCGAGCAAAAATATCAGATTTTGGATCTGCTAAAGCTGCTTCGAAAATTGACAACTTGTCCAATGAAAATGATCTTGATGGGGGGGTACGTGAAATACTTCCTATTTTGTTTTTCACCTATTGCCAGTAAATATAATGATATCTGCTAATATATTGTTGTTAGAAAAAATTAGAAGAACTCTGGAAATCTCTAATTTTGATATTAATTCTTCAATTCATCTAAGCAATTCGGTGACAGTAAATTTAATAGCACTTTTTAAGGTTGCATAGTGGAATTTCAGTTGATTGGGTTGAATCACATACTTTTGTGATTTTGAAATGTGCATAAATATTTTTCAATGTTCAAAGAATGGCAAACATATTTCCTATAAGAGGAGTAAAACATGTAGTGATCATGTTAGCATTATGTTATAGAAAATGAGTTTGCTGGCAATTCCTTTCGATTTTATGAACCTGATCTGTATTCTGAAACAGTAGCAAGAATTATATGAATTTACACATAAATTGCAATAACAGTTTTTTTGCTAAGGTATGAATTTGATTTATTATTGCGAGATCTTACAGAGGAAGCTGTTTCTTATATATTCAAATGTACATTGCATTTTATTAGATTAATGCAAGCAAATATCTATTGGAAGTTGTAGCTTTGTAGTAAATACATCTGCATTTTTAATTTCTTCTACACGTCTTCTGGCTTCTCTGCTCTCTCAGGGAACGATACCTTGGATGCCCCCAGAGTGCTTTCTACTTGACGCATCGACCTCCTCTCTAGTGTGGGACAAGAGAGATGTGTACAGTTATGGTATTTTGACATTTGAAGTACTGTCTGGGTTTGCTGGGCCTTTGTATAGTACCCCATGGAAAGGTCTAACTGAAGCCAACATTATTTCAGCTGTTATTGATGGGAAACGGCCAATTCTACCCGAAGGATGGAATAAAACTAATGTTTCAAGGATTCAGGACCACTACAATATTATGCAGGAAATTTTCATTTAATATTAATATGAATCGTTGAATTCGAATTATGCCGCAACGCCACCACCAATTTTGCGTAGGGTGAAACTTTTATCCCCTGTACTCTTCGAGGGATCTTTGAGTACTTTCAGTTGAGAAGTACAAGAGAGGCCGACAACAGATTTAATTGGTAGAAAAGAGCTTGATCAATAGATAAAGTATTTATCGATTGATTAAAAGTGGGCTCTTCGATAAATTAAAAAGGTACTCGAAGATCCCTTACATAGTACTTGAAGAGAGTAATTTTTCCGTTTTACATATCTTACAAGTATGATAAATTCTTCTTATTGTTAATATTGTCAACAGATGATGTTGCATTCAAAAATATTCGGACAGCTAAAAGGGTTTCCATGAATGAAGATTGGATTAGAATTAAATATTCTGATTTCTATGACTTTAAAACTGCACTGTATTCAAAACTCGTTGAAATTTATGTTATCAATATATGACAGGAATGTTTGAATGGAGAACATTCTCAGAGACCTGCATTTTCGGACATTTTACATAACCTTGATAAAATTAATCAACCACGGCGAAGGTTAGTTTACATTTACATATTTGAAAATATTTGTTCTGCAAGTAACTTTTTCCAGGAAGAAACGATGGATTCAGGCTTAATTTTGAATCTTACGTTTTTTCACAAATGACTATCAGTATTACTTCTACAGATGAATTTAAAGGTTTTGAACTGATGAAGGATACTTATAATATTAAAGAAATGTATACATTTATGACGTTTTACAATACTCTTCAACTTGAGATATTAATAAATATTTTTTTACTGCATTCCATTCAGGTGGAAATGGCCTGTAGAGTTTAAAAAATTGCCTTTACCCCGACGAAAGTCTTCAGTCCAAAAAGTGAGCAAGGTTAATGAATATGCAATTTTTATATATAGTACATATACTATTTCTAATGTATTAAGCTTGTTTGAAGAAAAACTTTCTTTACATATTTTCAAATTTCCTATGTTTGGAATGCTTGCTTATTTCTTGCTACTGGCAATGTTTTGAAAGTATTCATTTTTTTGAGGGGTAGGGATTTTTTGAAGTTCCAATATGACAGTTATTTATCATTACTTATCAACTCGTTTTGTAATCCTTGTACACTTCTATCAGCAATTTTTTTACTTTCTGGATTTTCGATAAATACTTTCCCTCCTTTCAGGCTTTTTTTCATTCAAGTTGTAACCAAAAAAATATTTGAAGTCGGCTTTATAGCTTATTCGTGAATTTGAAAATCTTAGAATATAAGTGGATGGGCAGAGTGAATTGATTCCAAACTTTTTATCATTTCTTAACGTAATTTTTCTAGCTTGTACTCATATTTTTTGCATTCTATTCTGCAGTTTTATGCATTGAGGTATGATATAAGTTTGAGATGTATTAGTTTTATTTTTATGCATATAGATCAAGGTTTGCTAGGTTGAACCCATATAATTAATTATGACATAAGTGTCATGTATTGCTACATTATTTATGAAATTATCTCTACATGGTATAAATAATATTAATACTTTTAGTACATTGTTTCGATGTACTATGACTCTGTTTTGTCAGGTGGAAAAGGCTCAAGATGAAGAATCTCCCGTACCCCATATATTGACTGAGGTTAATGAATATTCTATGGTTTATTCTACAAATCAACTAACACCCATGTATTGCAGTTAAAATAAAAGAATTTTTCTATTTCCTAAAATACGCATGCAAGCTTTGATACTGAACGTTAAATTTTTTAATTCAAATATTTTTTAAATTTTACTTTATTGCATCCTTGAAGTACTGTTTAAATCATTTTTGTCATACATTCTTATCAAGGTGGTGTCCTCGGTGATGTGGGATGGTATGCGCGTAGTTGCTTCAAATTTGCCTTACATTCGCGCCCTATTTGGAGTTTGTGATGGAATTTTAGGTCTTTTCTTAGATCATCAAGATTGGGAAGAAAATATAAAACAAGTAATGAACTGGATATCAAACATTAAGGTACTCATGATATATATATATATATATATTTTTTTTAAGCTACTAATAGAAACAAATTAGCCCTATCTTAGCCAGTTGCGCCTAACAATGACCATAATCACCTACGTCGTTTTGATGAATTTATATACTAGGCTACGCATAAACAAAAACCTGCCCTATACTAGCCAACTGTGCCTAACAATGATTTAAATTAATTGAAATTATTCCACTTCTTTAATCATTCAGATACATATCTACAATGCCAGGGAATAGATGAACACAAACTAGCCTTTTGCAGACCAATCATACCCTATAACGACCTAATCCAATTAAATATATGTGATTTCAAAGGCAGTTTCTGGGTCATTTAGGAAATTGAAGGATATTTGGCAGTTTTGGAAATGTAAAACAAAAGGAATTGTGTTAGACACATGCTCAATTTCTTTTATTCTCTTGCTGATTTCATAATCCCTTTCATTTATCTGCATGTAATCTCAAAATGGTACAACAGATATTGCTGAAAAATGTATTCATTTGATGTGATTTTTGATATATTTTTGTAGTCTATATTGACGTCTCTGGAGCAAAATTTACGACAATATCCAGAAGCACAATCTATTTTAAACAAAGGACAATTGGATGAATGTAAGCTGTGCTTGGAAAACTTATTGCGATTAGCTGCCACACACCAAAGCAATCAAATGTTGGTTGGATTTTCTCTGTCGACCACGATGAAAGAACTCATTGAAGAAGCTTCAGCTGCATTAGATAGTGCTATCTCGAGGTTAAACTTAGGCGTTGGAGTATCGATGTTAGGCATCACACTGCGAATCGATGAAAATGTCAGCACACTAATATCGTAAGTATCCGATAATGCCAATAAAACATCACCAGTAGCTCTGCTATGGACCTGTGCCACCAATTTCAACCAATAGGAATGACTGGAACTCAATGATAAAATAATTTTGTGATAAAAGAACAGTTTGGAGCTTTTTTATTGGGTTTGCACCAAATAAAGTTGGTGGCACTATCAGCAGGGCTGCTAGTGGATAGATTAGAAATCTTCACAACTGAAACTTTATTGAAATAATGTATTCGAGAAAAAATAAAATATATAGGCTTTTTATGTAAGTAAAAAGAAGTTGATTTACTGATGGCGGTTTAGATTTGTGTTTTTTTTATTCAATTTGTTATTATCGCAAACCGACACTTTTGATCATAGTTCATATGTGAGCATTTATAAATCATACCATTTGGAATTTTTGCATGCTGATCCATTCACATTCAAGTCAGTGATTTTTAATGATAGCACATTTTAAGATAATGTTCAATTTGATTTTTATCTTTGAATATGTATATAGTGTTATGCATGATATGAGAGTCGACATCAGTGCAATTGCAGCAAGCATAAGTCGAATTATGAAAGTGACTAGATTTCCAAGTGGTTTCTCGAAGACAATTTCGGATCTAACTGCTTCAATATCTGGAGGAGGGGAAGGTCCTGTACTAAATGAACAAATGTTGTCTAAAGCACCTAATGCCTTGAAGCAGTTAGAAGCTACACAAGACAGTTATGAACGTATTAGTGAGAGACCAATTGGAATAGGAGGATCTGCAAAGGTTTATCTTGTGCATTTCAAAGGAATGCAATGTGCGGCAAAGGTTAGAGATTTATGTGAAATCCATACGGTTCTATTTTGCTTAAATGAATGTAATACAGCAAGAATACATTAGGGGAAGGTTTAGTTGATAATAAAGTAATAGTAACAAAGAATATAGAAATTCTCAATTTTTAAACACTCAAATTTATATCCAAAGATATATCCGTATAGGCTCTGTTAGGTATAACTGTAGTCAAACTTTTCTTTTTGAGTCTAAATTCGAGTTGATGCAAGCAATTTCATATGATCCTAAACACTTACAAATGACCAGTTCCAAAAGGTGCCCTCGATTTAAGTCATGGATCAATTTTTTCTTATTATCTTGCATTTTAATGTACAGTTCAGCTTCAACAGTTCAATTTACAGTTCAGCTTCTGAAGATATAGGCAGTGCACAGGTGTACAATATGTACATCTGTCTTGCATAAGTCCCTTGTTTAAACAAATTTGTATACTAAGGATTTCGGTCTCTTCAATGATTGTGGTATCATTCATTTTGGACAATAATCAATCTATCGGTGTAAAATTAACAAACAAATGTTTTACGTTGAGTTAGCAGATTCTCTTGAATTACAACAACAAAGATGTTGACTTGTATGGTCAGAGCAGCATCATCCACTAACATAAACCGAATTTCAATTTCACTAATGTTGAATTGCTTTAATAAAATCATAATAATTTCATGTCCTTTTTTGTCTTCTCTTGAAAATTGTTTGGTAAAAATCAGGAAATGAATTTAATTAATAATTCAATTTCATGATTTGCATGCATGAGATATTCCATGGATTTTTAAATTCAATATTTATCCTATATGTAGGTGGTGAGCCTTATGGATGTCCCGGTATATCAACTTCAAGATCTTTATCTTAAATTTACGTGTGAGCTTTATATACTAAATCTGTTAAAACATCCAAGAATTGTCGAGTTGCGCGGAAGTATATCGAACGTTACAGAATACACCCTGCTGCTAGAGGTATACAATGCCTATTAAATTGTGTTTAGTTTTAATCAGTTTCGTCTAATATTGTACTATTTTATCCAACCAAATCTGATGTTCAGTAGTGGAGGATTGTAAACTAACTGTACCTTTCGTAGGTGTTGTGTCGGAACTTTAACCTAAGATACCAATAAATATATATATAATGTTCTTTTGACAAATATGAACGAGATTATCATTAGTTGACTTTGCACCATTATAATAACGGAAGATGAAAAGTGGTTATATTGCCTTATTTTGAATCATTTGTATCAACAGTACATGGAGCAAGGAAGTTTGCGTAAGGTTTTGAATGATCCTAAACAATGGAACAGTCTTACGCCAAATCAAAGACATATGATTCTACACAATATAGCTGAGGGCATGGATTTC
>JAULBW010008315.1:0-14366 GCA_032358265.1 Vaucheria bursata | reverse complement strand
CAACACAAATTATGATTGTATAATGTTACCATGCTTGTATAGCCTTTGTGTTCTTCTTGTCTGGTACATTCATAACAATTCCTCATGTCAAGTGATAAGATTAATGTGATATACTGTGTAAAAGTGAAAACTCTTGTTAACAGCCTTGATCATGGTTATTTTTAAAAACTAAATACAGATATAAATCTGCAACTAGTAAATGGAATAAAATGATGTATGAAGAAATGCCAAGGCCAATAAAACTTCATCGATGCAATGAAGAAATTGATAAACTTGTCAAAGAGTCTAGTTTTCATGCCCACCATAGGACTTCTTTGTGTATTGGTTGCTTGTTATGCATTGCTTTGAAGCTTATGAGCATTTTATTTTACCAGTTGCAAATGGTACTTAGTTTCTCTCACATGGTACATCAAGCCATGCTTATTTTAAATAAAGTATTTAGTTTCTTTATATTTTTATGACCTTTATCCTATCAAACCATAAAATTAAATTGTAGAATGTAATACTAGGTACATACAAGCAGAGTGGCTATGAAGCTTTTCTTCTCAGACTTACAAATAGTCTTCACATGATCTGGGATTAGATTTTATGTATTAATCAGGTCTTGTCTTGTACTGCGTACGGTATAGTAGAAAAATTGTAGCAAAATGTTAGAAACATGAAATCCAACTAAGCACAAGAAACTGTGGTGGAACTGTGTATATTTATCATGCACTAATTGTGTTGATAGAAGTGAGCTAATTTTATGAACACAACAAAATATAAAACCCTACTAGAACCTGTGCAGCCAATTTGCTTGGAATGTCATAAATGAACGCTGACCACAGCTACAAAAATAGAATTAATCCCTAAGGGAGTTAATTCCTAACACAAAACATATTTACTGGTGATTGATATATGAGCAATGCATGTAAGCAATTCATAGATTCTGTTTTCGATGACCATGCCAAGTCAAAAGCAAGAAGTGCCAACATTACTAAGAATACTTCTATCATTGGGAAATCAATGCTTCCTAAGAAAGTTATTGAACTCACACACAATTTGATTAATCTCATGGCTGATACAGTTGGATTCGATGCAAGAGGAAAGATCAACTATTATAATTGGACATAGCTATTCCGTGAATAATTATAAAAATATTGGGCTATCATTATCCGAATGTAGTTTAATGCATAAATACAATGTGCTTTTATGCTTGTGTTTTACAAGAATGTCAAAATTATAATAAAATTAATTTGAAACTTTCATAAATTTTTTTGTAACACTAACTGTCAAGAATGGAAAAATTAATTTTTCCAGGGTTTTATCTAAGCTTATATTTTAGTTTTTTTAAGGTTCATCGTTTTTAAAGGTTTAATAATTTAAAGGTTTAAATTTAAACCTTAATAAGCATACCTCGATAAAATTTCAATCATTCATCTCAACTAAACATTTCGTAAGAATTGAAGGCTGGCGTGCTCTTGCGTGATTTATTTTTTTTATTTACCGCATTCCTCGTAAAGAACTGAGGCATTTTCGCTTCTAAGCTGAATCACTAATGGTTAAGAAAAAGTTTATTGATCAAGGGAAAGGTACTACCTATCGTCTGGTCCATCGATCTCAGCAGGACAGAGCAGTTGAAGGAGATGAGAGTGCTAGTGCATTTGTACTCGTACCAGCCAGTACGGTTAATGAGCGTGAGAAGAAGCATAGAATGAAGCAACGACAAGTACGCGTAAATCTATTAAATAATAAATTAATGCATTCAGATAACAGTAACACTAAAATACGTCCACATATTACAGAATGATGATTAATATAAATTGGATTTTTGCCTCCAGTATCTGTCCTTTTGATCTTGCGACTCAATTAAATAATTCACGCATAAATTTACAAAGCATATATTTATGAATTTCGCTATTTATACATATGTCTTGATTCACCTAAGTCCTTTGCACTTTGAAACACTTTGGACTTGAAGAAAATTTTGAGGTATATAGCAATTTTCGATTTTTGAAATCATCTTTTCACCGTTAAGATTTGTCACAGTTTAGGCGAAAAGAGTTAGTGCCAGGCAAATAGAGATTTCTCCAACCCAATTATTAGAATGTCAATATTTTTTCCGGCATTGGAAATTATTCAAAAGATTTTTTGAAAAAATAGCATTTCGCCTAGTTGCGATACATCGAAAATCTTACTGAAAGCTGAAATCCAAATATTGGCCAGTCAATGTTACGGAACCAATACTAGAGTCTGAAGAAACAAAACAATAAATTCAGTTGATCAAAGCAGTAATTTTAAATCTTATCAGGTACACAAATCTACATACATCCTGCAATATTAGTTTGTATTTCGAATCCTTCATGATTAGTGAAATATTTACTTGAACTTTTTGTGCTATTTTAGGAAAATGCAATAAAAAACCGAAAATTTTTCTTGTCAATTATCTTTTTCATTATATATGACTAACTAGGCAATCAAGGGAGAGCCAGTTCATACTAGATACCATGATCATATTAATGAGTTTGGACTTCCTGATGATGGTACAAGCTACGATTACTCAAAACACATGAAGACAATGGGAGGCGGTACATTTATTACAAAGGTTATAAAAACAACATTTTCAATTTTTATTTAGTTTTTCTAGAAATTAAGGGGCTAGTGAAGTTTAAGTCACTTAAAAAAGTGTATTTGAAAGCAATAAATATATCACTAGTGGAAGTGAATTTGAAAGAAAAAATATTTGCTGTACGGACTTTTTAGCTGTTATCGAGTTAATCTTTCATAAAAGTTAATATTTTAGAATAATTTCAGAAAAGTCTAAAGGCACTTTTATGAAAGCTTGTTCTAGAAATCTTCATTCTCAATACTGATAGAAATCGAGATTGATCCTATTTTCTTTAATTTCGACAGAAGCTTAGAATGTAAACTTTATATTTATTATACCAATATAAATAAATTTATATCTATATATACCCATACAATTATGATTATTGCAATGAACAGGATGGTAAGTTAAGATTGACAGAAACACATGACCAAGAAACAAGGGATAGAAATAGGGCTATTCTGCCTCCTGATGCACTGCCAACTGAAGGGGGAGAAGTTGCGCGAAATTTCAATGCGATCACAATATCAGAAAGAGTGATGGAAAGGGATATGGAGGAAATCATATTCGGAGAGGTAAATGAAAAAACACACAATCTTTCAACTTTATTTGATGACGATGAACGTTAAGTATTTAAAGATTGTTTAGATGTATTCTAAGTTATTTAAATTTATATTAAACTTCGCAGATAAATACGTATGTAATATCTAAAATCGCTTTATCAGGGCTGAACTCCCAGCATTAGTGCACTGGGGCTACTAATTTCGAGATGCAAGGAAAGTCGCCTTAGTCAAGTCAGAACTGGACTGGTAACATTACTTAGAGAGATTTTCAAATACAAGTGGAAAATTTAGGAGTTTTACAATAGCAATAAACTAAATTATTACTATAAACTTTGGGCATGCAGAGAAAATTGAACGAGTTTTCACGCACAACTAGTAGACAAAAAAGTCATATTGCTTCAAGTTCAGCTTCAGAATTCGGTGGTCTTGACAGATTTGAAGATCCGACATTTACTATACACATATAATAAGAAAACTAGTTAAACAGATATGAAATCGAATTGAAAGGAAGTTTTGTTTTCTGAAGGTGGATGATTTTGAAGAGCTCGACGATGACTTTGTCTTACAAGCTGTTGGAGATACCAATGAAATTAGCAATGAATTTGACTTTGATGCGCATATTGCAAAGCTCATTGCTGCAAGCGAGAGGGAGGTTGGCCTACACCCCAAAAGGTACGAGCAAGGGCCCTATTCGTACCCAATTTATTTGAATACTTTTTCTATATTTTAGTTTATGTTGTCCAAACTGTTTTTATAGAGTGTATATAGAGTAGACAGAAAAATACTGTCATCCCTTAATCTTAGCTTTATCATTGTAAATTACTTTTCCTTCAAAAAGTTGTGCAAAGAGCAGTCATGTTTTATGTTTCTACACTGCTTTCCATGATTATTACATGTGCAATTTCGAATGGGTACCCCTCTGTATCAATCAGACTGCAACATAAATAATGCAACAAATTAGTTATTTCATTATTTAGTTCTAAAAAGAATCTATAAATAAATGTTGCTATGTACGATTTGTTCGTTTTTGTTCATTCGTGATGGAAATAGAGCTCAACTGAGAAAAGCTGGAATACAAAAATAAAATTTTATTAGGTGCAAATTTTTAAGCCGAAATAATTTACTACCCCCTAAAATTAAAAATTCCTATGCACATTGCAATTAAATTTACTATTATTTTTATTTTTTATGAAAATGATCTTGAAATGAAAGAAGTATGCAAAAATTGGTGCTGAACTTCTTTGCTATATTTATCAATGAAAAATCAAGAAACTGCTTCACTTTTTATTATCTATTTTTATTTGAACAGAGGGTGCATGCATATCTAATAGTATTATTGCATCATTTTCTGTGCTCGATGCTTATATTTTTTAAACATATTTAAGTAGTCGAATATCACTTTCTGCATTGTTAGTATTTTGGATATTGAAGAATACGAGATTGACTCTGTTTCATTGAATGACTCGGCTGAAAAAAATGACTCGAAATTGGCAGAGCAGTTCTTGGCCGATGAATTCGAAGCTACCCTAGCAGGGTACGGAAGTGATACGTGGGGGGAGGGGGAGGAAGAGGGGAGCGAAGAAAGAGGAAATGAAGATGAAATGGATAGAATAATGGAGAAATGTGTGGATGAATTCATGCAAGATGAGGCTGATTTGAATTGGTTTGAAGGGCTAGGGCGCAAGTTAGGAGACGAGCCTCGGGTATGGCAAGGATCTAAAGCAACTGATAGATCCTCGAAGATAGATATTGGTAATGGTATATTGGTTTTCAATATGTACATGTATACATTTTCTTCAAAAGATATTGATGAAAATCGTTTTTCGTAAAGTCCTAGTATAGTATGAGTGTAATTGTTGGATTAGACTGGCAATGGTTATTTTCAATATGTGCTAGTGTATGCTGCGGCTGACTCGGCTAGTGCTGCTCAATTATATTGCTAAATACATTCTACAACTTATAGTATAATAAAATATCACAATCTGTCGACTTTCTGCTGAAATTATTAAATTTTGAAGTGTATGCATCGAATTGACCATGAAATTATTCTTGTAAACCTTTCATATATTATTTTGAATTAAAATGGCAATAAAAAAGAGCTCATTACAAGCTGAAAAATCACCAAGTTAGTTATTTACCCTTGTAAATGAGCTCATACTAGTGAATTTTAACTAACTATAATAATTGAACACTAATATACTATGTTGCATGCATTTTGATTGGTGAATCGTCATTTTCTTTGCCCATTTAAGTAATCTTGCATGAATTCTAGTGCTGTTCACTACTGACATATTTATTATTTAAAAAATTCTTGTATTTTAGTGGCCTATTCAAAATTCTCATTTTATTACATATCTATTTTAACTAGATGTGGATAAATTGGAAGAAAATGATACTGACGAGTTGAATGCATGTATGAGTAATGTGAGACTAGGATCCCTTAGGGGGCTAGGTGCTCATCCAAAAGTACCCTATTCACGCCGATTGGTTGCCCTTAATGAAGAAAACGATGATGATTGGTGCCCTATTGATGAAACTTTTGAATATTTTAAGCCACAGCCAGAAGAAAAGTGGGATTGTGAAACAGTTCTTTCGACTTATTCCACCCTCGATAATCATCCAAAGGTGTCTGTATGTATTTAATAATCATTGAAATTGAACTTGATTAGCTGACGTTCCCATGAAATGTTGCATTTTTCAATCAGACGGCATTACTTTTGATATTGCCAACTAATTTTCTCTAATTTTGGTAGTACCGGTTCCTCTATTTGTAGCTCTACTTTTTTTCAATATGTAGTGGGCTGGACTGGTACTGTACGAATACCGATAGATAATGACTTGACTAAGGATTTTCTTCTAAAATCTGTTTTATTATTTGCTGAGTTGGTAGGACTTTATTTTTTTTGCTGATGCATTTGCTTTTAGCTTATTCCGATTTAGTTCAACTCTTGCAAATTCTAGTTAGATATTTTTGTCTAGTTTCTTCAGTTATATTTTCAATTGCAATTACTTTTTTTTCGTATCCTCGGTTTGCTCTTTACCCTGTCATATCTTAGTTACAGTATGGTTTGCATATTTATTATGTTGTATAGTAAGTTACTTGGGATTGTTTTGACCACCAAATGTATTGGTTATGTCCATTGTATCCAAAAGTTTGATGCTGAACTTGGGCACAATATGAATTTTTTGCTGGTTTATTAACTGTAAAAATTCATTTAAGGCAAATTTGTTGAATGCAAATTTGTCTGAATTCTGCTGGTATTTCATACGTATTGGCGTATGTGTTATAGGTGTTGTGGACTTAAAGCTAAAGTAAGATATAAATACAATATGATTGTAATAATTGAAATTGAATTTGCTAGGTGCTGAGTATTAGATCAGCAAAAAATTGCCAAAATAGAGGTAAAAGCCAGTTTGAAGTTTTGCCAATTGATGATTTCGCTCCAATTGTGCTGTCCAATAAAACCGGCATTCCACTTGGAATCCTTGACCAAAAGAAAACGCCAAAAAAGGTAATGAAAATTTTTCATATCTCCTGTAGAATAAATTATACAGTTGAATTGTACTGTTCATGTTGTACAGGCCTGAAATCCAAATAATGAGTCAAATGCTGGTACTTTACTATAAAATTATTATGCAGTAAATTATTTTAATTTATGTTGACAATCCGATATATTAGCAATAGTTGTATGCACAGTTACAGAACTTATTTATAGTACTTTATATAACATTGACTGCTACAATCTTTAATATATCACTCTCTCCATCTTTGTTGCTCACAATTTAACTATCGATAACATTTTAAGGATAGCACACGTCATTTCATCATTACCTTTATTTACTGATTCAATTTTTTCAATCGTGCATTCGGACAAAAATTTATGCTATCAAGGCGCTATTCATAAAAGCGCTCGTTCTTTTCAAATAGAGAATGTTACTCAAAGCTGTAAACTGAATTGTTCTCAAACGTTATCCATCCAGTCATATATAAATGCATAGAAGAATTATTTATTGCTATAGGATAGCTAACCTATCAGCACGAGAATGCAGCACTACACCCTAATTGTTTATGTGTTGTACATTGGAAATCGCTCTTACTGTGAATGAAAATTGCGTGTAGTGTTTGGCATATTGTAAAGCTTTCAGTGCAAATCCACTGTCAAAGTTTGACTCTCATAGTTAAAATATCTATTTCATGTACCCACATTATCGGAACCCCGTAAATCATAGACTTAATTTTTTAAATAATTTGGTCAATATTTTTAAATAATGTACTTTTGAATCGATTTCGCTGCATGTTGAATTTTTACACCAATCTACATAAAGAGGGGGTAAGTGGAAATGGGATCATGCAATTTATGAGTCACTGATGACGTGTCAGTAAAAGCAGGAAGGATTCTAGAACAAAATGAAGGCTGACACACTAATATATTTTAAAAAATGATAGGATTGGTATTTTTGGCAATTTCCTATTGGCCTGGAAAAACTGCGAGTGTAGAGTGCTCAAATTCAAATTTCCTTATCCTGGCCAATCATGACTATCAATGGCCTAAATCGACTGAATTTTGCCCTTCTATCAGCACTGAAATTTTAGTCTGATGAGTCTAACATCGATCAGTCATTTTTCTTGAAGGGTTACTGTTATTTTTTTCAAGGTCATATTGATTGTATAATTAATCATTGTCATCTACATATCGTGAATCTTTTTGAAATATCTAAGCACTAAGATTTGTTTTGTATTCATCAACTGAATTATATAAAACCCGTGATATTGATTTTTACAAGCGATAACTGAGATATAGCGAATCTGCTTGGACCGCTGAAGTAATAAGATATATCTGAAAATCTGAAGCTAAGCTTGTAATTATATAACTTTTCCGTTTATTTATTATAATCAAATTTGTTATTTCAATAAGACGTCTCCTGTAAATGAATATGACAATATATTTAATAATTCATTAGGAACTGAAAAAATACAACTGCGAAAATCTGGGGAAAGTACGAAGTAGAGAAGAAACTCCTGAAGAACGTCGAATGCGGAAATCAAAAGTTAAAGAAGATAGAAAGAACAAGAGAGAGCAAAAAGTTGCAGTGCAAGCAATGTATAGAGAAGGGGGGAAAGCTGCATCAAAGGTCATGAGTAACCCTGAAACGGCTAATAGACGTAGCGTCTTCGGGTATAGCTAATATGTGCAATATATGGATAAAAAGTTGACTTACATATTTCGAATAACTGCTAATAGCAAATTATACGTTTGTTTACACATATTTTAATGGTCAAAAGTTAAATGATCAACAATAAGTGCACTTGCACTTGAAGTGATATAGATCTTACAAAGCTAGCTCATGACGAGGGAGGCTAGCTAAAGTTGCAGTCCGAAAATTTAACTATGAAGGGTCGCACTCTTCTGTATCTGACACCAAACAAGCACTTAAATATTACTTGAAAGATGAAGAAGCAAGAAAAAGATACTTTGAAGTAACTGTGGACTATTTGTTCAAAAGGGGATTCTGTGTACACAATATGTTATCCGAAAATAATCGATTGTAGTAGAGTAAGAACGATAGTCAAATAAAGCAGCTAGCTATAGCTAGTATGAGAATTCGGATATTGAACAGGAGATAATATGTTTCTTGTAAAAACAATACCTGCCGTGGGAGATTTTGGATTCTAGTGGTAAACCGTCATGCCAGCTATATATAATTGAAGGAACTTACAATTTTGCAAAAAATCAATCATATCTGGTCTAGACTTGCTCACTAATACAATCGATGCGCATTGTTCGTAAGGTGACAGCATGATAGTTGTAACGTAGAATAGGATATTACATTTATTTTCATCTTCAGAAATCATTATCAAACTAACTTCTAAGTAAGAATGAACTGATTACGAGTTTGAAACGCATTATTTAGTGACATATTCAATCTTTCTCTGTGAAATAATCTAGTAACCCATTCTACGTATCTATTAAAATACTTATTTTTCTTTTGTAGTTGTTCCTCAATGCATATGGTTAAACGCATCATTATAAATATTCGCTCTTGTCATGTAATATTCGAATATCATAAAAAAGATCATGTAGAGTGGAACTTCTATTCTTCGTAGCTTTCGGGCTTACTCAATGCTTCGAATATTTCAGGGTGCTTTAATAGACATTCACGCATAGGTGTAACTACATATTCACAGGCTAATAGTACTTTATCGTTTTCATCGTCGGCTTCATTGTCAGCTTCATCTGTGCCATCTATTCCTTGTGCAGCATCAATACACATTTTCCACTCTTCGAAAGGTTCTGAAAACATTATTAACAGAAATATTAAAATTCTCTTTTCAGCTCTAATTTTAGTGAAGCAAATGTAGTGATAACAAGACATGAAATTTCTATAGGGAAAAATTTGCGTCAGCACTATTTTTGAATTCTCTAATTATACCAATAGAGAAAAGGTGAAAGTCGGCACAAACTATTATTTTAACACTAAATGTGAAAATAAGCATACTGACCAGAACAGGGGGAATTTCGCATGATAACACACAGGGGGCACTCCCACTTAGCCCCCTCTTTTGGCTTTTCAGTGTCAACATTCTTAGCCACATCTAATTCCGTGTCTTGTTTACAACGGCCATCCACACATAAAACTCCTCTTAGTATTATTGGATCATAATACGTCAAGTACGTTGCATATTTAACTTTGGAGGTGGGGACATGAGGCGGATCAAGACGCACTGCAACTTTAGCAGGGTTCATAGGGGAGTCAGGGGTATTTCTGGGGACAATTATGCCTAAGCGTTTTAGACCACGGGCTAGCCCTTCCGCTTCACTAATTATGGTAACATACGAGCTATCATTAGAGATAGCATTTGTATTCAAGGGAACAGCTATTATTGGAAAAGAGTCATGTAGGGATAAAGATCCATCTTCAACTTCAACTTGGGCAATAAACGTAAGAACATTCTGCGAACGCGCTTCGCCTGATTAAAAACTATACAAGTCTACTTTACTAGAACATTTTGTTTTTTAATACTGTTTCTAAACAAATAAACGAGGGTTTGTATTTAAAAATAGATCAGTATCAAGCATTTGAATATTGAAGTTACTTGGGATACAATAAATTCGCTTTTAATGAAATTTCACTTTAGGGTAAACGAGCAAACGAAAAAGCCATTGCGCGCAGTTCAGCATCAGACTTTTTTTGTTAAAACGAATTATATGATAGTCCCGCAAATTTGATACGCAAAAATTTACTATAGTTGCTTCAATTCAAATTTGTATGAAATAAAATAATACATTGACACTATATGGATAGAACAATGCAGTAAAATTTACATACCAGATGAATTGTAAACATTGCGCAAGTAATCACGCATATAGTAATTTACAATAAATGATAGAGTGTAACTTAACATTATTGCTTTCTCAATGCAAATGGAATAATCGTGTCTTGAATTTGAAAGAAATATAAGAAAAAATTTGAAAACTGCCAAGGTAATCTTTAAAAAACAATATAAATTTGTTACATAATTTTAGACGATAAAGAAAAAAATCTAAATATATATTATACAAAATGAAATTATGGTTTGTATGAGCTTACTTTGGAAAATTTTCGGTACTGGTGAAATAGAGTACCCAACAAAAATAACTCCTTTTTTATGATCTTAACAAAAATTAACCAATTTTAAAAAATAATCTCTTTTCACTTACTTTCCAGTGGGTTAAATTAAAGTAGTTCTAATGGTAACGAAATATTTACTTACCCGAGACATTGACAATGACAGACTTGCCAACTATTGATTCATACTTTTCTTTTTGGTCCAGCGATAGATTAGCTAATAGGTCAACGTGTCTTAAATCATTGGGCTTGATTTTGTCATCGAAATGTCTAGAGATTAACTTTTTCACGGAATCGTTATCTAAGTAAACATAAATGCCGGACGATCTCGCATCTTCGCTATTAAAAAAGATAATTTTTGTTATTGAAATCAATTAACTGTCAAAATTTGGAATAAATTATGGTCGAGCTTAAATAGTCCGAATCCGCCCACTAAATTTGACAAAAAACAAAATTAGACATGACATGCGAAGATATACCTGTTGCACTTGATAGAATCCCTTAAGGAAATCGCCGAAGCTCCAGTAGCAGCAGCGATAGAGAAGTATCTTAAGCGAGATATCGAATACATTGAATTCATAAAAAAACTAATATCACCATGCAACTTCGGAACTTTTATAATTGGTTTTGTATTTTACAAGTCTGAAAACGGATCCAAAAAGTTTTTTTCCTAATAAACGGATCGCAACAGGCTGATGTGACGCTAAATTTCTTTAAATGCCATTGAACTGAATTTTTTAATTTAAAAATCTTTTTAAAACTTAGAAAATCTTGCATTTTTAATATGAAAGTAAGTATACAGAGTATACGCATATCCATGGCCAGTCCATAGATCCATTCGGTGAATTCAGAATCATTCCAAGGCACAATAGAAAAGATTTCCAGTTATTATTCATATCCTGTTGCCGGTATCAGTATCTTCCTAAGTCCAAGAGAACCTTTTCAGACCACTAGAGGGACATTTCAGCTTTATTTATTGATAATGTATGTTTGCCCTTCCTCTTTGTACAAAAAGGCTCTGAGTTTTAATGGCTCAAGTATTTGATGGCACTAAAAAGAGAGTTTAAAGCTCTACTATTTAATGGTGACCTTTCCATCATTTAAAAAGAAATCTAGTTTACTTTTGATGTATTGTCTACTATTGGCTAGACTACAAGAATCCACGCACTGAGATAATTGATTGCAACCCATTTTGAAGAATGGACCGTACTGTATGAAATTCTGTCACGAAATACACTCATACTTAGATCGAGCCTTACTCAGGGAGTTGATTTTTAGTTTATGAGATTTTTAACTGCATTAAAATTTCATCAGGACTTCAATGAAAATTATTTTAAGTCAATTGATTAACTCATTGTTAGTAATACTCAGCAGCAGCTCTTAAACTGTAGAACTTTTAGAAATTGCCATCAGCAACGGGATTTCAATGTCCATATTTGTGAAAATTTAGATTTTCTTATATGCAAAAAAAGATAAGTATTATATTGGTACTTCTAGTTAATAATCTTACTTACTTTTGTTGTGACTGCTATGAATATTGCAGTAGTCCACTCTATTTTGCTTAACTTGTAATTTGGTATTTTTAAATCAATTTCTATATACGCAATATTTATTATGATTAAAGCTATTTTCATAATATTTTAAATGTTAAATACTATCTTGATGTAATTTTTCTATATGCAAAGAGGTATGGATATGTGCATGCTTGATTGAATCTTGAAATGTTGCTCTGTGGTACCAATAGAGGCATTGGTATATGTTGCCATATATGAGTGATTACTGCTTACCAAGTAAATTTTAATTTTCAGTTTTAGGCCAGATAAAATATTTTCAAAGAGATTGTAACAATCAACCAATGAACTTTCTGAGACTAAAATTTTTATGATACCCTAAATTACCCCTACTTGAGAGAAACTACAATAAAGGAGGTATTGTGGAGATGAAAGAGCATAATTTTGCTGCGTATAGTAGTAAACTTTTGAAATGCTGATGTTTTGTCTCTTTTTTTAGATGGCCCAAGTTTTGCCATTTTGACTTTTTGCTCGATTCCTGTATGCGTCAATATATGCATGAATGTTACTCTAAGTACTATTACCACAAGCTGGACTTAATATTAGAACCTGTATTTTCATCAAAATTGCGTAGTTAGTCTATAGGAAAAGCACTTTACAGTTAAAAATAGAACAAATTAATAAAAATGTACTAAATTCTTTGCATTCAACAAAAAGTTTTTGCAGCCATCACTTTGAAACTGACAATCTTCTGTTGCATAAGACTCATGGCATTATTACCAAATATTATCAGTGCATTCCTTCTAGCTTTTTACACAACACTGAGCAAGGGAACAATTTTTATCACAAGGACAATATCAAGTCTGGCCATCATTATACCAGCACTACCAAAAAATGTACAATTTATGGATCAGCAATAAAAAATTCCAAGGCACAATTGGCCAAAATACAGGAATCATCAAATATCATATCTAATGTTACAACAGGTTGAGGCGGATAAAATGATCAGTTGTTGGCCACCAAAATTAATAGTTACATGTGCAAGATGAAAACTATTTATATTGCAGCAGTTTTAAGGTTGATTTTTCAATGCAATGTTTAGAGCACAAAGTTTTTTTATCATTGTACTGCAGAATGGTTTTTAGGAAAGCTTACTACTTATGTGCCAATGCAAACTTATTCTTCTACTTCCAGTTCTAAAGCGGATGTTTTTGTAAATGATCTTGTTGTTAAAAAAAACTAGATCAACATAATGGTGTAGGATCAAAGACCTAACATGGATAACGTAACCGTAGCAATGAAACATACTGTCCAGAACTTTTGCACTTATACTACCAATATCCTGGTATAAACTAGTGCTCATCTTATTCCAGGTTCCATTGTTAATATTATTTTAATGCTGCCTATTCTACATGATGGGAATAGGTTTGATCTTTCTTTTGACAAACTTGTATTTGAGCAAAACTCTGACGCATTGCTTCTGTAGTTGAAAATATCTTGTTGCTCAGATATATTGCTACATATGTTGCACTACTGCCTTGGTCATCATTTCTGACCAAGATATGTATTGACATTTCACATTGAATTACATGAACTCTAAATTCATCTGCTTTTCACATGAAGATCATCTTACTACGGTTGATTTTGATTTAGAGATCTGCCATCATGAAATACTTTTTCTTGATAGAAGCTATCACCTTTCATAGCAAATAGTACTCCACACTCATTCTGCTAGAGAATGGTTAACCATTTTATCTTAATTCTGCAGAAATGATGTGCACTTACGCTTTTTGTAGGCACTATTTTATGATTGCATTTTATGATTGCTCTACCAATTAATATGCTCTTTTTATGAGTTGAGTTCTGGCAAGCATTCTTCTGTCACTTCTATGCACTGCTAGAAATCTATTAGTAAGCTAAATAAAATTACCTTGATGCTGTTCACATATAAGAATGTAGAACCAACTGTCAGGATCTGATCTGTTTCGCCGTGATCTGTCATCGAACTGTGACACTATGAACTTAATTCGTCTAATATGTGTATTCTTGTAAAGTACATTCTCATTAGTGTGTTCTCATAAGTATGTTCTCATTAGT
>JAULBW010008304.1:0-14396 GCA_032358265.1 Vaucheria bursata | reverse complement strand
AGAAACTCGTTTTTTAGATACAATTGAATTGCGCTTCTGGCTGGTAACCCGCCAAGTAGCGCCAAGTCGCAAAGATGAACCGTGCCCTGCACGGTTGGTTTAAGACGCAGAGCCAGAAAATTGTATTTCCTACTATCTGAACAGTAAATTCTGTGAGAGGCTATTTTTGTTAACGCATTGCGCCTTTATTTTTTCTTTCGCCTTTAGGCGGAAGAGAAAATCCACTTGGATTTACACCTTCACTTTTTACTTGGTTCTCCAAAAAATTGCGCCTTTGCGTCCCTTTCGCGCCTTTGCGTAGAAAAATTAGGTATTTTATGAAAAACCCCATATGAGCCGTTAATAGGGCAGTTTAATCCCAATTGTATATTTAAATTGAATTGTAATGAAAAAAATTGAGTTTGAATCAGTCCGTAGCGGTTGCACAATAAGACGATAAACCTTTTTACTTGGTAAATTACTTAAAGCTCTGCATGTCGCACAGCTTGCGGTAGGTGCCGTTTAGGGCCAGCAAGGTTTCGTGGTTGCCGCGTTCAATGATTTCTCCTTTACTCATGACAATGATCTCGTCGGCATTGGCTATGGTAGAGAGACGGTGTGCAATGACAATGCTGGTGCGGTTTCGCATTAAATTGCTGAGGGCTTCTTGTACTAATTTTTCGCTCTCGGTATCTAATGCAGAAGTGGCTTCGTCTAAAATTAAAATATCCGGATTTTTTAAGACGGCTCTTGCAATGTTTAAACGCTGTTTCTGTCCACCGCTCAATTTGCCGCCACGGTCGCCAATAATGGTATCGTAACCTTGCGGCATGGTGCTTATGAACTCATGAGCATTGGCTATGCGAGCGGCTTCATGTACTTTTTCTGCACTGGCATTATCGATGCCAAAAGCAATGTTATTATAAACCGTGTCGTTGAATAGAACACTCTCTTGGGTCACAATACCAATGAGATGGCGGAGTTCTTTCACAGCCAAATTACGCACATTGATGCCGTCAATTAAGAGTTCACCTTTATCAGCATCGTAAAAACGAGGAAGCATGTCGGCCATGGTGGTCTTGCCACTGCCGCTCTGGCCAACAAGCGCCACTGTTTTCCCTTTTCCAATTTTTAAATCGATGTTCTGCAGTACATAGCCTTCGCCACTTTTGTGGTATTTGAAAGAAAGATTCCTGTATTCAATTTCATTTTGTAAGTGGGCTAATTTTTTTGGGTGTTGTGCTTCTTGAATAGGATTATCGGCATGCAGAATTTTATTAATGCGTTCTTCACTTGCAATGCCTTTCTGCAGATTATTATAGGCAATGGTAATCTGTTTAATTGGCGGCACGAGTTGTGAAGCCAAAGCAAAATACGTAATGAATAAAGATCCACTCAGTTCGCCATTAAACACCATGTTTCCGCCTAAAAATAGAATGAGCATGAGAATACTTGTTACCAGTACTTCTGAGAGGGGAGAACTTAAGTCGGTTCTTCTGTACACTGCAACCGATTGTTTAAAAAAGCGCTCGTTTAGGACATTAAATTTTGAACGCATTTGTTCTTCTGCTGCGAATCCCTTGATCACTTTTAAACTACCAAGGGTTTCTTCAATCACACTTAACAAGCCACCTAAGGTTTCTTTTGTTTGGCGACTGGCGGCTTTTAAGTTCTTGCCAAGAAAACCAATAATTAAGCTGGCTAACGGTAAGAGCACCAAAATAATGATGGTCAATTTTACACTGATAAAAATGAGGGAGGTAAAAAGAATAATCACACTGAGTGGTTCACGAAAAATCATTTCAAGTGATTGCATCACGCTCCATTCAATCTCAATCACATCGGTACTCATACGACTCATGAGATCACCTTTCTTTTCTTCGCTGTAATAACTAAGCGGTAAATCAAGCGACTTACTGTAAATTTTTTTGCGGATATCTCTCACTACGCCGTTTCTGATGGTAGCAATAAAAAACATGGCTAAGTAGCGGCAGAGGTTTTTGAAGAAGGTAACAATGAGTACCGAAATACAAATGGCTACGAGCGCCTGTGCCTGTCCGTAATTGACAATAAGCGAGGAGAGTTCGAAATTGGATAAAGCCTGGAGATAAGACGCAGAAAATGAAAATTTAGGAAGGCCAGCGGCCACAATCTCGTTGAGTTTACCGCTTGTTTTTTGAAATAAAAGGTCTAAAAAAGGCACGATAAAAGCCAGCGATGCCACCGAAAAAAGGGCGTAAAGAACATTAAAAAAAACGCTCAGAGTGGCGCTGCGTTTGTAGTCGCGGCAGTACTTGAGAACGGAAAAGAGTTTTTTCATGGCAGCGACAAATATAGGGCAAAAAGATGGTACATTTGTGGTATGGAAAGTCTGAGACAGCAGAAAGTGAACAAGTTACTTGCAAAGGAATTAGCCGAGATTTTTCGTGGCGAATCTAAAACCATGTTTGCAGGTGGATTTATCACCGTTACCGGAGTACGCGTGAGTCCAGATTTAAGTTCTGCCAAAGTATACGTGAGTATCATGGGTGGCAAAAAGGACAAAGACACGGTGTTTTTGATGATCAAGGATCAAACTCATTTGATTCGTAAACGCTTGGGAATGATTGTGGGCAAACAATTGCGTATTGTGCCTGAGCTGATGTTTTTTATTGATGATTCGCTCGACTATGCGATGCGCATTGATGAGCTGCTAAAAAAATAAGGCCTGAACGTTTCCTTATATATCGCTCGGCGTTACCTCGTCTCTAAAAAGTCTAATAACGCTATTAATATTATTTCTTGGATTAGCATTGCCGCCATTGCTGTTACAACGGCAGCCTTGATTATTATTTTGTCCACCATGAATGGTTTGACGGGTGTGGTGGCTAATTTATACAACGCCTTTGAACCTGATATCCGTGTCAGTACAGCACATAAAAAAACATTTGAAGAAAGTGCAGATCTTTTGTCTGCCATTGCCGCCATTCCTGGCGTAGAGAAGATTTCAAAAAGTTTGAGTGATAAGGTGCTCATCAAAAATGTCGATAAACAGGCACTGGTTACCTTGAAAGGTGTGGATGAGGTGTTTCACCGCATTACAAATATTGATAGTTCAATCACAGAAGGATCATATGGTTTGGATCAACGCAGCGATGCCATTATACTGGGACGAGGTGTGGCCGCACAATTACACGTTAATTTAAACGTGTTTGCTAGTGAGGTCAGTGTGTACAGTCCGGTGCGGGGTAAAGTGCAAGGGCTCTCAGAATCAGATCATCTCAACCAAGTGTATTGTCAGCCAAGCGGTGTATTTTCATTAAACGATGAATTGGATGAGCAATACGCCTTTGTTAATCTGGCAGTGGCGCGACGTTTATTTGATTCAGAAAAAAGTTTGAGTGCATTGGAGATTGACTGTGCAGACGGCGAAACCGAGGAAGTTCAAGAGCAGTTGCAAGTATTATTGGGAGAAGGATTTATTGTAAAGAATCGATACGAGCTAAATGATTTATTATTTAAGAGTTTAGAAACCGAAAAATTTGCCACGTTTATTATTCTCGGTTTTATTTTAGTGATTGCCACATTTAATATCATTGGCTCACTCACTATGCTCATCATTGAAAAGAAAAGAGACATTAAAACCCTGTATAGTTTAGGAGCTGATTTGCGTTTGATTCGGAATATTTTTATGCGGGAAGCATTTTTGATTTGTGGCATAGGCGCCGCCATTGGCCTGCTATTGGGCTTGTTTGTCTGCTGGTTGCAATTGCAATTTCATTTGGTGAGCTTTGGCGAAGATTTTGTATTGCCCTATTACCCAATTGAATTGCAAGTAAAAGACTTTGTTTGGATTTTTTGGTTGATCATGCTCATAGGGTTTTTAGCTTCACTGTATCCCGTTCGTGTATTTACGAAGGGCAATGTGTTACACGACGCAAAATAGAGTCTGTAAAAATTTGTCAGCACATCTGTGCTTCTACATTTCCCACCACTTGGCTTTTATGCCCACATACACGCCGTCGGCCCGTTTTTCGATGGGATAGGTCTTGAGGGCATACGCCCCGCCAGATGTGGCTTTGCCGCTTTCTAGGTCGAATGAATAGCGGTGCAAGGGACAAATTATTTCATTGTTTTTGCTGCAGAAGCCTTTACTAAGACTGGCTCCGTTGTGCGGACAGCGGTCTTGCACAGCGTATAAACCTTTGCTAGTGCGGGTAACCAGAATTTTTTCATTGCGCAATTCAAATTGCATCATGGTGCCAATGCTTAGGAGTTGATCGAGATCGGTTTCGGTATCAAAGATCTTGAGCCAGTGCTGCATGGGAGGGGGTTTCTGGTTTGAAGTTTCTAGTCTCTTGTTTGAGGTTTCTGGTTCTGGGCGCCGAACGTGGTGTGAGAGTACGTTAAAAGGACTTAGATCAAATCACTCATTGTATAGATGCCTTTTTTATCGCGCAAAAATTCTGCGGCCATTACTGCGCCGAGCGCGAAGCCTTTTCTATTGTGGGCTTTGTGCATGATTTCAATATCGTCTACAGCAGACTGGTAGCGGATGATGTGTGTGCCCGGCACTTCGCCTTCACGTACATCTTTGATAAATAAATCTGCCGCTCTGGCTTCCGTAATGCTCCATTTTTCTTTGCGATCGATTTTAGAAATGATTTGATTCGCAAGAGTAATAGCAGTACCGCTGGGTTTGTCGAGTTTGTGAATGTGATGAATCTCTTCCATACTCACATCATAAGTATCATATTTATTCATCAGCTCGGCCAAATAGGTATTCACTTTAAAAAATAGATTCACGCCTAAACTAAAATTGGTCGCGTGAAACACAGATCCATTCAAAGCGGCGCAATTAGCACGCACATCTTCAAAATCATCGTACCACCCTGTAGTTCCTACCACTACTGGCAGTCCCACTTCTAAACAGGTTCTGATATTTTGTAAAACGGTGTGTGGTGTACTGAATTCAATGGCCACCTCGGCTTGTTGCCAATCTACAGCCTTCAGCGAGTGAATGTTGCTGGAGTTGACTTTTAAAACAATTTCATGTTGGCGTTGAAGTGCAATGGTTTCAATTTCTTTTCCCATTTTGCCGTAACCAATCAGTGCAATTTTCATCTTATTTTAAAATTAGTTTTAATTGTAGTCCAAGTGCTGTATTGCCCAGAGAGCGAGAGCCCCAGGGTGAAAGTTGAAGTCCTAAATCATCACTCACATCAAAGGTGCGTAAATGAGCATCTACATTGGCATCAATAATATTGAGTAAATAAAAAATGCCGATACCAATGGCACCAATGGCACGCGCTTGGCCGTATTGATCTTTAAGACTTTTTAAATTTTCGACGGAGTAGGAGCGACCCTGCACAACCGCGCTGCCTCCAGTCGCATCGGCTTCGCGCAAAGCACGTCGGCAATCGTAATACGGACCATTATTCACGTAAAATAAATAAGAGAATCCACCAATACCGGCGTAAATAACGGGTACTTTCCAAAAGCTGCGATTGTATACTTGTCCGAGCCCTGGCAACACTGCGCTCATAATACTGGCGCGACGCGGAGCAGAATAAATTTGACGATTGATGCGTTTGGCTTTACTTAAACTGTCGGCACGTTGAATGGAATCATTTTGTGAGAACAGAAAATGAGATAAGAAAATAAGGAGTAGCGTTATAAAAACCTGTGGTCTCACGGTTGAACGAGGTCTTTAATTTGAAGGCGGCCCAAATCGGTATCTAAGGTTTGATCAATTTGCGTCATGATTTCGTTGATGCGATCAGATTCTTTTGAATCGGAGATAGGCAATTGGTTGATGCCTTTTGTGTCGAGGGCATCAAACAAAAATTTCACAGTGAATTTACTTTCTGTAACACCAGGGTGATATACCGAACCGCCGCTTTCGGTTCTAACTTCGGCAAAGACGCCAGTAGAAACAAATTCGTTAAGAATGGTTTTAGTAAGACGAATTGGCAAATCAAGTTTTTCTGAAATTCCTCTCGCATCCAAAGCTGGTTCGTGTTCAAAGAATCGACGGCTGACTAAATTTGCAATCATTAAAGCAATGGCTTTTTTGTACCGATCACTGATATTTTGAATATCGTCTTCCAATTCATAATGATCAACATTTTCATAAGAGAAGGCAAGTTCTGCCCCGAACAAAACAACATACCAACTGTACTGTACCCAAATTAAGAATAAGGGTAAGGCAGCAAAACCGCCATAAATGGCATTCATACTGTTGGCTCCCACTTGAAATTTAATATAGGCCCAACCGAGTGCTTCAAACAAAATAGCAGCGATGAGGGCAGCTAAAAAGGCACTCTTGTAATTTACCTTAGTATTGGGCAGAGCAATATACAGGAAAAAAACAGTGAGGTAACCAATAGCAGGGCCATTAGTTTAATGAATACAGGCGCGGCAAACCCAATGAGCGCAATACTATCCACTTCAGATTGAATAAATACATTAATGCCACCTGAGATAATTAACAAGAGTGGTCCCACGAGCATAATCGTTAGATAATCTGTAATTTTTCTGGCCCAACTTCGTGCTTTTTGCACTTCCCAAATCGTATTAAAGATGTCTTCTATACTAATCAGAAGTTTCATCACACTCCAAAGTAAAACGATGATACCGATGCCGGCAATAAGGCCGCCACGGGTATTGGCAAGCATTTTATTGGCATACACAAAAGCATTTTGTAATACTTCAGAATACTGTTGGTTGCTTTTGAGAATTTGTTCTTGTAAATTTTGCTCATAGCCGAAACCTTTTGCAATAGCAAAAACTAAAGCAAGAATGGGAACGATTGAAAATAATGTGTAATAGGTGAGTGCAGTAGCCGTAGTTAAACAATTATCAAGTCGAAATCCTTTTATAGCCAATGAAAACACCCGCAGTTGTTTTACATAAACAGCCTGAGACTTTTGCATTTTGTTGATTCTTGTTTTCCAGAGCTTACTGGTCACAAACTCAAATAATGTGCGCAATGCGGCAATAAATCTTGACATTGAAACAAAATTAGCAAAATTATCACATGCCATTGTTATTTATGTGCCATGTATTGTTGTAAACGCATTTTGACTTATCTTCAAGTCCAACACATGGAACACAAGAGGCGTTATTTTTTTCAAATTTTAGGACCACTTTTGGCGGTATTGATTTGGTCGTTTACAGATCTCGATCCTGCTCGTCCTGAAGTGAGCCAAATGGCTGGTGTAGCGGTGTGGATGTGCGTATGGTGGTTTACAGAAGCCGTTGGCTTAGCAGTCACCGCCTTGGTGCCAGTGTTGATAATCCCGGTGTTGGGCATTGCCGATGTGAAATCTGTATCGCAACAATATAGCGACAGTATTATCTTCTTATTTATTGGTGGCTTTATGTTGGCCTTCGCCATTGAAAAGTGGGGCTTTCACAAACGCATCGCACTTAAGATCTTGTCGCTGGTCGGAAAAAATCCTGGCACTATTTTATTCGGTGTGATGATCAGCACCTATCTCATCAGCAATTGGATTAGCAATACCGCTACTACCATGATGTTGTTTAGCGCCGTCTTTGCATTGATTCAAGAAACAAAACACCACATCGGTCAGCATCAAAAAAAATTCTCAGCGGCATTATTATTGGGTTTGGCATTTTCAGCTACGGTGGGCGGACTGGCAACGCCGGTGGGGACGCCGCCGAATATGTATTTTTTTAAAGCCTATAAAGAAACCTTTCCGGGCGATCAAGAATTAAATTTTTTGAAGTGGAGTATGATTGGATTCCCCATTTCATTTTCTTTTTTGATGATTGTGTTCACCGTGTTGTATCTTTATTTTATTCGCGGGAAAGTACAATTGGGCATTGGTCGCGCTTATTTTAAAGAGAGTTATAAGGCTCTTGGAAAATTTTCGAGGGAAGAAAAAATGGTCTTCGGCGTATTTATTATGTGTGTGTTAATGTGGTTTACGCGGGCAGACATTGACATTGGTAGCTTTCAATTCAGAGGTTGGATGCATGTGTTTAAAGTGCCCAAATATGTGGACGATTCCTTTGTAGCGGTATTGGCGGCTTTGCTCTTGTTTTTGCTGCCTTCCCAAAAAAACAAAGGCGAAGCATTATTGGTGTGGGAAGATGCTAAGAAACTTCGGTACGACATTATTCTCATGTTTGGCAGCGGTTTTGCTTTGGCTTATGGCTTTGAGAAATCTGGACTGAGTAATTGGTTGGCCGATTCATTGATTGTACTAAAAGGTGTTTCACCGTTTCTCATCATTTTGGGAATTTGTTTAATCGTGACCATCATCAGTGAATTCGCGTCCAACATCGCCAGTATTCAATTGGCCCTGCCAGTGATGATTGCACTGCACAAGGACCTCGAATTGCCAGCATTGCTCTTGATGATGCCAGCTACCTTTGCTGCTTCGTTAGGGTTTATGTTACCTGTGGCCACGGCTGCTAATACCATTGTGTTTGGCACCAAAGAAATAGAGATGAAAGACATGCTCAAGGTAGGTTTGGTGCTAGATTTGCTGGGTATCCTCGTGATATCAGCACTTTGTTATTTATATTTGTCGTGATGATAATCGGAAAAAATTTACGCAAGAGTTTTGGATCGCTAGAGATTTTGAAAGGGGTGGATGTGGAGATTCAGCGCGGCGAAATTGTTTCTGTGGTGGGTTCGTCAGGTGCAGGAAAAACTACCCTCTTGAGTATTTTAGGTACGCTCGATCGTCCCACTGCGGGCGAGGTACTGTTTAACGGCGAATCGGTTATGAATTTGAACGATCGCAAATTGGCCGCCTTTCGAAATCAGAACATCGGATTTGTATTTCAATTTCATCAGTTATTGCCGGAGTTTACAGCACTTGAAAACATTATCATTCCAGCCCTAATTCGAAAAACCAAACGAAAAGAAGCAGAACTGCGGGCTATTGAATTATTGGATTTATTACAGTTGAAAGATCGTTCTGAGCATAAGCCTTCAGAATTAAGCGGCGGCGAGCAACAGCGCGTGGCTGTGGCAAGGGCACTCATCAATCAACCTTCGGTGATTTTTGCCGATGAACCAAGCGGTAATCTCGATAGCCACAATGCCTCTGAACTGCATCAGTTGTTTTTTAAACTCCGTGAAAACTACCAACAAACCTTTGTGATTGTAACCCATAACCAAGAATTGGCAAAAATGGCCGATCGGAGTCTGCACATGGCCGATGGCCGCATCGTTTCCCAATAATTGGCCAAACCCTAGTCGCTTACTTTTACTAAACAGGACGCTAGGCTTTCTGCTAATACTTGTTTATCTTTAATCTAACTAAATCTTCCGCCGCATGAATCAGCATCCCACGCATATGATGAAGGCGCTCATTGAAAGAGAGCAAAACGGATTACTGAGAAAATTAAGAAACACCTTTCCTCCCATTGATTTTTGTAGTAATGATTATTTAGGTTTTTCACGTTTGGGACTATTGCGTCATAAGATGGAGTCAGTGTCGTCACCAGAGTTACTTAATTTTGGTGCTACGGGTTCGCGACTCATTAGTGGAAATTCGCATCTCATTGAAGAAGCTGAAAAACAAATTGCTTTATTTCATCATGCAAAAAGTGCGCTTATTTTTAATAGCGGTTACGATGCTAATCTCGGCTTGCTCAGTGCAGTGGCGCAGCGGACGGATTTGATTTTATACGATGAGCACGTGCACGCTTCCCTGCTCGATGGCATTCGTTTGAGTAGTAGCACACATTACAAATTTCACCACAATGATTTACACGAATTGGAAGCTTTGATCTTAAAACATCAAAAAGCTTTCGAAAATATTTTTGTGGTAGTTGAAAGCGTGTATTCACTCGATGGCGATTCGGCCCCTTTGATTGAAATGACGGAATTGTTTGCACCTTTTAAGAATGTGTATTTGATTGTGGACGAAGCCCACGCGATAGGTGTGTACGGAAAACAAGGGCGCGGTATGTGCAGCGCTCTCAACATCGAACACCTGTGTTTTGCTCGCGTGTATACGTATGGCAAAGCAATGGGCTGCCAGGGTGCAGCGGTGGTAGGCGGCGATGTCTTAACCAAGTACCTGATCAATTTTGCACGCTCTTTTATTTATACCACCGCCTTACCTTCTCATAGCATTGAAGCCATCTTGCACGCTTATCAACTCTTAATTGAGTCGGATCAAAAAGAGCAGCTCCAAAAAAACATCGCTTATTTTTATCAAAAAAGCACTGGCATTCGGCATTGTGTCAAAAGTCAAAGTGCCATTCACAGTATTTTGGTGGGGAGTAACGAACAAGCAGATAAGCTTGAACTAAAATTGGCAGAACATCATATGCATGTGCGCACCATGAAAAGTCCTACGGTTAAGCCGGGCGCAGAGCGGGTGAGGATTAGTATCCATTCGTATAACACACGCGAAGAAATGGATGCGCTCATTCAAGTGCTTGAAACGCATAGCGCATTAAAAATGCCATATTAAATGTGTTGATCACATTTACCGTTTCGAAAATGGGAGTATCTTTACCCAAAGCGCGTACTTTTTAGAGCTAATCATTTTTGTGTTTCAAAGCGTCTTAAAAATAAATAGTATAAAATGGACCCTGTTCATCTTATATGTGATTTCCCTAGGGATGGGTTTGCGCCATCACGAACTCTGGGGCGATGAACTCCACAGCTGGAACATAGCTAACAACAGCGAAAGTATTTTTAAACTGTTTTTGAATAGCCACTACGAAGGACATCCACCCTTATGGTATTTAATTTTGCGCTTGGCGGGGAGTATCTATCACGATCCAGTGAGCATGCAAGTGGCGCAGTTTTTGATTGCCGCGGCATCTGCCTATTTTCTGATTGTTCGTTTGTCTGTTCCATTATGGGGAAGTGCCCTGATCTTGTGTGGGTATTATTTTTCGTTTGAATATGCGGTCTTGAGCCGAAACTATAGCATTGCTATTTTATTGGCCTTTATCCTTTGCGACATGCGTGTGCGAAATGTGAGCGCAAAATCAGTATATTATTTTCTATTGCTAGTGGCCTTATCGAATTCACATTTACTCGGACTCCTATTGGCCTTTTCATTTCACCTGACCTGTTCTTTTGATTTTAAGAGTGGTACGAGAATAAACAGAGTGCTGTGGTTTGGTATTGGATTACTATGTCTTTTGCCTTCGGTGTTTTTTATTCTTCCGCCCTCAGACAGTAGTTTGGGTTTTGATTTTTGGCGCATGATTTGGAACGATCAACAATACACCATTGCTGGGCAAGCGGTGCCGAGGGCCTTTGTACCGCTGCCGGATTGGCATTTGGATAATTTGTGGAATTCTAATTATGCAATGGAACAAATTCGTGAACATGCCCATGTACGTTTGGAAAGTTGGGGCATCACGGCTGGACTCATTTTTCTTGCCATTGCCGCGCTGTACAAAAGTCGAAAAGCTTTGATTTTATTTTTGGTGAATGTAGCAGTCACTTGGGCAGTTGCCTTCTTTTTTCCCCTCACGAACGCACGTTATGTTGGCTTTATTTTTATTGCGTTTGTAGTCGCCACTATTTTTTTATTTCAAGAGAAGAAGACATTACGATTTAGTTCACTAATAATTGTGCTGATCTTATTGGCCCAATTGCCAGGCGCCTATTTGATGCGCACAGTAGATGCGAAACAAACCTTTGCAAAAAGCGGTGAGTTGAAAAGCTTGGTAGAGCGGCATCCTGGCGCGCTTGTGACAGATTACTGGACGCTAAATTATTTAACTGGCATGACCGGCAAAGCCTATTATTGCGTTGGTTACCAAACCGAACGATCGTATATTATTTGGAACACAGACATGAA
This sequence comes from Vaucheria bursata, assembly GCA_032358265.1. NCBI lineage: Eukaryota > Xanthophyceae > Vaucheriales > Vaucheriaceae > Vaucheria > Vaucheria bursata. The sequence goes on along the minus strand of JAULBW010008304.1, from coordinate 2,625 downwards.
AGCGATCATGAAAAGTAAAACACTTTATACGCGCGATCTCAATGCTTATTTCGAAACACATCCAAGCGATTCAATTTACCTATGCAGTATTAATAATGCTGATCAGATCTTTTCGAAAGACACGATGTTGGCAAAACACTATCAACTGAGTTTGAAGGAAGAACATGTGGGGAGTATTGAAAAGTACAGTAATGTGTACTTGTACAGGGTCACAAAAAAATAGACTTAGCGTTTATTAATGACGGCATCTAGTTTCCAAGTTAGCAATCCCGCACCGATCCCAATCACCATGCCTCCCAGCACATCTGTCGGAAAGTGCATGCCTAGACGCATGCGAGAATATCCCACCATACTCGCGTACAAATAAGCAGGCACACCTACGTACCATTTTTTATAAGTCATCGTTAGAGCAGTTGCAGCGGCAAAGGCGTTGGTGGTGTGTCCGCTTGGAAACGAATAGGGGCCTGCGTGATCACGCTTAATAATATCGTTGGGGTATTGAACATAGGGACGCTTCCTGTTAATAGTATATTTTAGTCCAGATGCACACACCGCTGCCAGCCCAATGGTGATGGCACTTTTATAGGCATTGCGTTGCATCACGGCGTCTTTATTTGCAATGCCTTGCGCGAATGGAACAATCACAGCCGCAGGCATGACTGCAAAAATGCTCAATGACGTGAGGCGCATGCCCTTGTCCCAAGTCGGATGTTCAGTTTGATTGATGCGATGCAGGAGATGATAATCGATCGACTGAGAAAAAACCGAAGACGCAAGTAGTAAATAACATATGAAAAAAAGCAGGCGCATATGAGGGGCAAATTACTCAAAACTTTGATTGTCAAACTAGTGTTTTAGATGAATAACTAAGGGCGTAAAATATTGATTGTTATATAGTTATTTTAAAAAATGGGTTGTGCGGTACAATTCAATTACTTTGAATTCAAAAAAAAGCGTACCTTTATGTTAATCAAACCCCTCACGCCTCTGATTCTAGCGCACTTTGAGGGGTCTTTTTTTTGCCCAAAAAAATGAAATTTTCTAAACCTGCCAAAAACTCAGAGGAGCTCTATGCTATTTTATTAGATCGTGGATTGAAAATAGAAGACTCAGATCGTTTTCATAAGTATTTAAGAACAATAGGCTACTATCGTTTATCTGGATACATGTATCCTTTACAGGAGTCAAATGGAACGCATAGATTCAAAGAGAATGTATCTTTTGATGCAATTTTGAATCACTATTTATTCGATAAGAAATTGCGTTTGTTGTTGCTTCACGAAATTGAAAAAATTGAAATTGCTTTTAGGTCTATCGTCTGTAATACTTACGCCTTGAAATATGGTGCTCATTGGTACTTAGATCATGAGCATTTTAATGACAAAAACAGACATGAGTCGCTAATAGCTGATATTACAACATACTGCCAAGACACCAGCGACTTGTTTATCAAGAATTACAATTTTAAATACTCGGACCCTGCTTTACCCGCTGCATGGATGGTTTTTGAAATTTTCACCTTTGGACAATTGTCAAGCTTGTTTGAGAATTTAAAGGATACTGAAGAGAAGAAGTCAATTTCAAAGCAATTAGGCTCACAGGTTGTCATTTTTCAATCGTGGATAAAGAGTATAAATTATGTTCGGAATTGCTGCGCCCATCATGCAAGGGTATGGAATAAAAAAATTCCCCTTAAACCAATGATTCCACAGAGAAAGCAGAATCGGTTTTTAAACCATATTGACGAGGAGACAAACAAAAGAATGTTCGGGATCATTTCATGTATGCTTCACTTAGTTAATTCTATTAGCGCGGGCTCACATTTCAAGGGTAGAGTCAAAGAATTGTTCGATGATTTTCCTGAAATTAATAAAGACTATATGGGATTTATTGAAGGTTGGGAAAATGAACCGATTTGGAAGTGAGTCCAATTTTCAGGAATTTGGCGATCAGAATCCCTAAAACTAAGTTTTTTCCATTATACCCCCTCTTTTTTTCATTTCTTGTTCAAAAAAGTGTGTTTTTTTCTTGTGCACCCCCTCTTTTTGGACTACTTTTGTGTCAGAAATCAAAAAATCACATTAATCCCCTATAAAAATGAGCACAAGAAGAGTTTTAGCCATGCAGGACGTTGTGAACCGCAGAGCGGTAGAGTACAACAAACCAAATGCACAAGTTTCTCAATATTATGGATCGGCCGTATTTGGGCAAGATGCCATGCGCGAGTTTCTTTCAGAAGAAGCATACGAAAGTATTCAACGCAGCATGAAAGAAGGTTCTATTGTTGAACGTAAGATGGCTGATCAAGTGGCGGCAAGCATGAAAGCTTGGGCGCAATCAAAAGGGGTGACACATTTTACACACTGGTTTCAACCACTCAGTGGCGCAACCGCAGAAAAGCACGATGGATTTTTTGAACCGATTGAAGGTGGTCGCGCCATCGAACGCTTCAGTGGAAACGCTTTAGTGCAACAAGAGCCAGATGCTTCTTCTTTTCCGAGTGGTGGCATTCGTAACACGTTTGAAGCACGTGGGTATACGGCTTGGGATCCAACATCGCCGGCCTTTATTTGGGGACAAACCTTGTGTATTCCAACCATCTTCGTTTCTTATACTGGCGAATCA
>JAULBW010008293.1:0-14403 GCA_032358265.1 Vaucheria bursata | reverse complement strand
CAATTACCCGTGTATTTTGGATCTAATGGCTTATCGCAGCCAGCCATCAGAAATACCAAAGCAAGTAGTAAAGTAGAAAAACGTATGGAGGAATAATTCAACATATTATTTTATTCGAGCATTAATACTAAAACCCAGTTTTGCCAAAAAGTACATATTGAACATTGGATCAAATATGCCAGGCCGAAATCCCATTTCATAACCAACAGTAAGACCAAAGGGTTTCAACACGGTGGTTTCATATCCGATTCTGCCGCCTATTGGCATTTTTTTTCTGCCGTTGATGGTCACAGCGTAGTAGTTATAGGCATTTCGGCTCGAGTAATTGGGATCAGAATTAGGCGCATCGTTGCCCAATGGCAGCAAAACATCATCTAAGTTGATGCTCGGAGCAAAACTAAAGTCGGCATAAAAAAAGGCACTTGTTTTTCCTACGGTTTCTTCCAGATTACCATTTTCGCGGGCTTGAATCACATAATCGTGTACAATCAAACGATGAATGCCAAGGTGAATCGTGGTCATATTCAACATGGGTGTTGCCAATACGGTTGGCGATCTTTGTCCCTCCAGATTCACAAATTCACCCGGATAGTCAATGGTAGAGCCTTGTGCAATAATGCTTCTGAACAGGCCATATCCTGCGTGTACCCCATAACAGCGGAGGTATTTAACAGGCAATTGGGTAGTTCTATTTTTCGACACAAAACGTTTCGTTGCAACAGCGGTTTGTTCTTTTCGAATAAAATTGAATCCAAACTGCCCTTCAAGTTGTCGCAAGGGCTGTGTACCATTGGCGGGGAGTCCAACAGAACTGCTGCCTTCGTCAATGCTTTCGATGCGATCAAAAAAAGCCAATCGGTAGTTGGCGCGCACCAATAGTTTTTCGCCTTTGCTGCGATAGGTCAAGCCTCCTTCAACAAAAAAATTCAAATTAGGATTGTATACGTCGGCGCCGAAAACAAAAACCGACACCGATAGATTTCGAGCACGATTGGGATCGTTTTCCTGCACCGTCAGCACTTGTGACTGGAGCGCTACTCTAACGAATACAAAAACAAATATGAATTTAAGTTGCTTCATAAAGTAGAATAGTTTTCTTTAATGTATTCTTCTTTTTCTTTTTTTAATGCACGAAACATTTTGGTGGCTTTGTTTTGACTGAGGCGATACCACTTCACTTTATTAAAAAGCATCGGTATTTCGGCTCTGGTGTCATATGTCACAATGGTGAGTTGTCGGTATTGCGCTGTTTTCATTGGCAGTGCCAACCAAGTGAGACCGAATAAAACGCCAGCATATAAAGCCGGTCGGCGCAAGAGTTTATCCATATTACTGGTGTGTCTAATGTAACTGGCATAACTGATGCTATTGATTTTATTCTCGTTAAAAAACTCCCACACGTCGGGGTTCAATCTAAAAATATCAAGTTTGCCAACATAGTCTTCATCTTCCAATTCTTTGTAATAATGCTGCACATTGTATCCTTCGTTTTCTTCGCGCTGTGCTAAGAAGGTTGTTTTAATGATGTCGATATAGCGCTCTTTTGTGTGAAAGTTCTGCGTAGTAGCTAAGGGTAGTGAAATGGCGTTTGTGTTTTCAACTTTATTGCTCAGTGCCGAACTGATTTCATCCGCCATAATGGAGCCCGTGATTTCAGATTTACTAAAATTATAATAGGTTCTACCATAGGTGCCATAAGGTGTATAGCGTGTGTGTGCGTAAAATTCAATGCGTGGTACTAGAACAATTTCACTGGGATTGTTTTTTAATGAAACTTGTAACGTGTTGTCCAAATAATTTTTCGCAAAGACTTTATGGCGTGCGTCAGACAGAGCAAGGTAACGATCTACAGCCGACTTCCGTTTTTGGGCATTGTTTTCAAACAGCGCCTCCATCAAATGCGCTTCTGAATAGCCCTTTTTTATGAGCTTTTGATTAAAGTAATAGAATGCATCTTTGTAGGTTTCAAAGGCGAAACTTGTTTTTGAGAGCATGTCAGTGGCGCGAATGTTTTTGAAGTCTTCTTCATTTGGCAATAGAAAATGAAGATCGTGCAGGATGCCTTTATTATCGTTGAAAACATCGCTCAGTATTTTTTCAGAGAGGAATCCTTTTTTTCGGAGTGTGTAATCAATTAAACAGAGGCGACGAATGGATTCTGCGATGTAGTAATGATAGGTGAGTTCTTCTGGAGCGGCAAGGTAGAAGCGGAATGCGCGTTCTAAACATTCGGCATAATTGTGTTCTGAAAAAATAAGCGCCAACGATTCTAAACGAGATTGTTTTTGAAGCGCGTTAAAGACATCTTTTTTTAGTTTAAACACGGTTGTCTTTATGTTTGGATTCGCTTTTAAGAAAGCCGCTAATTTTTCTTTGCGTTCTTTTTCGTCAGAATGTGTGCTGAGTAACTTCTCGAGTGTGTTGGCATTATAGCTGGCATTTTTAGTAGCTATTTTAACACTATCTGCGTTAACCAGATCGCTGCCTTTTCTTTTTTTATCATATTCTTTTTCTCTGATAAACAATTCAAAAATGCTATTTGCTTGTGAAATGTCATAGCCAGCGTCTTTAGCAATACCATAACCAAGTTCATCTGCTTCTAATTCGTTTTTTTGAGAGAACTTTTGTTTTTGAATGGCTTGATCGATGGCATCTCCTGTCTTTTTCTTTTTCTCTTTTACGTTTTTTACGTAGCTATTCAATACATGGTTTTTCATGTAATGTGCCAATTCATGGCCCATCACCGTTGCCAGAGCCGCCTCGTTTTTAATTTCTGCTAAGAGGCCAGCGTTTACAATCATGGTGCCGTCGTACATGCAGTAGGCATTGATCTCGCTGCTTCTACCAATAAAGGCGTGAATTTTCTTTGTTTTTAGGGTGCCCGGTAAAATTGAATCTAAGATTTGGTTGATGTATGTTTCAAGTGGTTCCCAACTCAAATACACTTTACCGCTTTTAAACATATCAGACTTGCCAAACGCACAGTTGTAGGTGTAATTTTTGAGGTTCTTTTTCGGAATTTTTTTGGCTACTTTTTTTCGCAGTTTTTCTTCATCCGAAATCGGATTAATGATATATCGCTTATCAACTTTTTCTGGAAAGCGAATGGGTTGATACACTTGTGCCTTAATGGCCATGTGTACAATAAAAAGCAGGGCGAGTAATACTGTCTTTTTCATTTATCGCATCGTATAGCCAATTGCAGCTGCTAAAATTAATATTCCCCAAGAGGCGACTAAGAATCCATAATCTTTTTTAGCGGCCTTAAACGCCCCGGCACCGGGCGCTGCTACTACTGCCCCATCTTCGGCAGATAACAGCATGTTATTCGTATACAACAACACTTTCTTGTCTTTTTTCTCCAAGGCCAGCTTAATATCTTCGGGATAAACGGTAAACACATTTTTACTTGGGGGATCAAATTGCGCTACGGCATCAGAGGCGGAGGGCTTCTTTCCCGCCTTCTCATCCTTTTTAGATAACTTTTGAATTTGCTCTTTTACCAGCAGAATATCTTTTGTTTGGAGATCTTGCAAGCCAGTACCAAAAAACACATAACCATTTTTATTTTCGCGCTTAAAATCTTTTAGGTCTTTAAAATTTTTACAGAAATCTATTTCGTGATTAAAGTATTTTACCATCAGATCAAAATACCCATCTAATATTTTGTCTTTTGTGCTTGCCATGCTCGAGCTTAAATCAAAATCGAGGTGAATGGTACTGGGTTTAATTGCTTTGGTTTTAGATTTAGTCTTAGTGTTTTTTGATTCTGTTTCCTTTGGGGCAATCAAACTTAATTTAAAAAAGCCTGTACGCTGCGAATTCAAGACTGATGTGAGCTGTAAGGCATTCACATCAATTAAGGGTTCGGTTTGAAACCAATCATATAAGTAGAACTGATTGGGCTTTAGATCGCCCTTTAATTTTAGATCTACAAATTCAGCTTTCGCAATAAATTTATAGGGACCAACTTTCCAGTATTTTTTTACCGCATTTACAAGTGCCGCATCAAGGGGGTCTTTTTCATTATTGATAACCACAAATAAGCTAGCAGTAGCGGTGCTTTCAGAAACCCGTGTAATTTCATCTTCTTTAAGCGACAAGGTTACCTGCTGCGCGCGGAACGGCAAAACGAACAATAAAAGAATACAGGCTAATTGGGTATGCGTCATACGGGTGCTGCAAGATAGAAGATTATTTTGTAATTGCGCAAGTGTATACAAGCAAAACAGATCCATTTTTAACAAATAAGTATTAAATTTAATCTCAAAGCGCAACGCATGAAATCAAATCTCCTCTTGTTTTTATTTTGCCTATCTACTTTTTTTATTAGCGGGCAAGCACTCACAGATGCTGCTGTGCAAATTGTAGCCACCGCTCAAAGCAGTCCACCACAAATTGGATTAAAGTGGGTCAACAACGCCAACACTACCCAGTACCAAGTGTTTCGAAAGTACAAGACGGGCAATTCATGGGGCACACCTTTGGCGGTGTTAAGTGGCAGCGTCAATTTTTATGTAGATAATACCGCCGTTATTGGTGATAATTATGAATACCGCGTTGTGCGCACGGGGAGTAATTATACTGGTTACGGCTATGTAAATGCAGGTATAGAAGTACCACCCATTGAATACCGTGGCAAATTAATTTTGATTGTCGATAGCAGCATCATGGCACCCATTGCTTCTGAAATCAATCGTTACATTGCCGATGTGGAGGGCGATGGTTGGGAAGTGATTCGTCACGATGTATTACGCACAGCATCAGTACTGCACGTAAAAGACCTAATTTTGGCAGATTATGATTCAGATAGTACTGAGCTCGCGGCCGTGTTTTTATTAGGGCATGTGCCTGTACCGTATAGCGGAAATATTAATCCCGATGGACATGGCGATCATTTAGGGGCTTGGCCGGCAGATGTGTATTACGGTGATTTGGATGGGTTGTGGACCGACATTGGTGTGAATTCTACAACGGCATCGCCCGCACGTACACAGAACATACCAGGCGATGGTAAATTTGATCAAAGTGTGGTGCCTGGGGATGTGGAATTACAAGTGGGTCGCGCCGATTTTGTAGGGATGAATTCGTTTACGCTCACCGAACAACAAATGCTAAAGAATTATTTGGATAAGGATCATGAGTATCGTAAACAAATTTACATACCCATTCGCCAATCTGTAGTCGACGATAATTTCGGATACTTCGGTTCAGAAGCGTTTGCAGCCAGCGGGTATAAAAACTTTGCCCCCCTTTGTGGTTCTAATAGTATTACAGCGGCTGATTACATCACCTCTATGAGCACCTCGAGTTATTTATGGTCTTACGGCTGCGGTGGCGGTTCTTTTACAAGTGCCAGCGGCATTGGTACAACAGCCAATATGGCGGCCACAAATTTACAAGGGGTGTTTACCATGTTATTTGGTTCTTATTTTGGCGATTGGGATATTTCAAATAGTTTTTTGCGGGCGCCTTTGGCACAAGGTAAAGTGTTGACGAATGTGTGGAGCGGACGACCGCATTTTCAGTTTCATCACATGGGTCTGGGCGAAAACATTGGTTACAGTTTAAAGGTCACTCAAAATAATCCTGGCGGTGTTTATTTTGCGAGTCCAACTGGTATCACTGGTAAGTGGATTCACAATGCATTGATGGGCGATCCTACCTTACGCAATGCAGTGGTGGCGCCAGTGTCCTCGGTAGTTGCAACAAAGGCCGGATACAATTGTAACATCACGTGGTCTGCCTCTACACAATCAAATGTGTTGGGGTATCATATTTACATGAAGAACGATAGCAACGCACATTATGTTCGTCTTGATTCTATACCTATTGTGGGTACTAGTTATACAGATCCCTGCTTGTTGTACAAGGGAGTGTATACGTATATGGTGCGTGCCATTGTATTAGAGAATACACCGAGTGGTTCGTATTATAACTTAAGCGAAGGCATAGCAGACACTGCTTATAATTCGTCCACCATTCGTACCTATGCGTCGTTTACAGGCACTTTAACCGGCACTACCTTGGTGCTTACAAATACCTCTATCAACGGCACCACCGCCAATTGGAGTTTTGGCAATGGGCAAACCAGTACCGTATTAAATCCAAGCACAACGTTTACAGCAAACGGACTCTTCAACGTAGCCTTGGTGTCGTGGAACGGCTGCCACAGCGATACAGCGTATCAGTTCTTTACAGTGTTGGAAGTGGGCATGGCGGAGACTGCTCAAATTTTGAAGAGTGAATTGTTTCCAAATCCCGCAGAAGGGTATGTTTATTATCAGCCAAACACAAACCTTGTAACCAATATCACAATTCTTAGCACAGAAGGGAAGGAAGTATTTAAGGTCACAGAGCTGCGCAGTGCTGCCACGTTTGATTTGAGTGCATTAACGAAGGGTCTTTATTTTGTTGTGATCACGTCGGAGCAGGGCACAGAAATAAAGAAACTTTTTCTGGAATAAGGTAAGGGCTTGGCTCAGAAAAGCAGATAGACTAGACCTTTGATGACACTATAACTCTAACCATTTTAAGAAAGCCTCTTTTCTGCTTTTTGAAATTGGCACCGTCAAACTGTTGGCCAATACAATCGTGTCGGTCGATTTAATGTAACGGATCACCTTTCGTAAATTGATCACAAAGGAGTTGTGCACGCGCATAAAATCTATCTCGTTTACACACAAGATTTTTTCGTACTCTTTCAGTGTTTTTGAACTGACAATGGTATCGTTGCCATTATAAGAGATTTGCGTGTAATTGGATTTAGACTCTAAACACACGATAGATTCAGTGTCGATTGATAAAATGCCGTCTTTTGAAGTGACTAACAATTTTTGACTAGGCGTCTGTTTGAATTGTTGAAGGGCAAGTAAAAAGTTATCGAGGTTTAAGCTTTTATCATTTGTATTTTTCTTTACCAAGATTCTGGCAATGGCTTCTTTTAACTCAGTGGGGTCAATGGGTTTCAACAAATAATCGAAGGCATCTACTTTAATAGCTTTGATTGCAAATTCGTGATAGGCGGTGGTAAATACCAAATCAAAATTTCGCCATTTTAACTGACTCAGCATTTCAAAGCCTGTCATCTGAGGCATATTGATATCTAAGAACACAATGTCTGGGCGGTAATTTTCTATCAAGTCAATCGCTTGTTCTGGGTTTCGGGTGCTTGCTATGGGCTTAATTTCTGGACAGTGGCGTTCAATTAAAATGTTTAAAGCATTTATACCAGTAAATTCATCATCGACAATAATAGCGCGTAAGCTCATTTTTTAAACTTATTGTAATTTGGCAAAATTAATTTTACAATGGTCCCACTTGGATTTACTTTATCTTCAATTTGGATGCTACTTTGTACATCGTAAATTTTATTAATTAAGTCAAGACGATTCTGCACAAACACTGTGGCTAAGGGTTTTTTGTCTGCAGACAGTTTTATATTTTTTCTTCTTCCTAATCCATTGTCTTCAATCACACACAGAATGTAATCATCCAAGTACGGCGTAAAGGTAATGGAGATGTTTTTTTCCCCTGCTTTTGGCATGAGTCCGTGCCACACAGCATTTTCAACAAAGGGTTGCAACATCATAATCGGAATTTTAATCCGAGCCGCATTGAGGTCAGGACTCAAATGAATCACATAATTGAGATCTTCATCAAACCTTAAACTCTCTACTTCGAGGTAACGATTTAAAATATCAATTTCTGTTTCTAAGCTAATACTATCGCTGGCATTACTTTCTAAGAGCTTTCGTATGAGTTTCGAAAACTTTAAGAGATAATGGTTGGCTTTGTCATTTTCATTGCTCAAAATTAAATTGTGTACAGCATTGAGCGAATTAAAAATAAAATGAGGATTCATCAGCGCCCTATTCACACGCAGCTCAGTTTCCATCAAGGTAACGGTGAGCTCCATTTGTTTTTTTTCTTTGAGCACCTTGCGATTTAACTGAAATCGTATAATAAAATATAAAATCAAAATCAATACGATAATAGCAAGAGCAAAGAGCACATAATTGAAAATCACTTTGAATCGGTTTGGGTTGGGGGCATGGTAAAGTTGATTGACCTCTTCTTCGCTTAGCACTTTATCAAAAAAGCTGATATCATCCACCGCACCTTCCATATAGCGACTGTTCTTTTTATTGGCACTAATGCCAACCATGACAGAATCATTCGCTAAAAAAACAGTCTCAAATTTTTTAATCGCTTTTCGCTGCAGTTTGGCATCTACATAAAAACAGAAATAATCGTCATCATAGGTAACCACTAAATGATGCCATTCAAACAAGTTGAACTTGTCATTACTCACAACCACAGCCTGTCGTAACGAGTCGCGCGCAGCACTGGCATTGAAGCGGTCGTTTTCAAATTGATAGTACAAACCATAGGCTTCAAAAAAATCATCACTGCGTTCATTTTTTGTAAGGATTATAGGATTGACGCGATACCCATGGCCCGTGGCCACCTCTCGCTCAATTTTGACCCAAATGGAAATGGAGCCAATACGAGGTTTTAAAACAGAAGAGTTGCCTAAGTTGGCATAACTAAATTCATTTCCAAATACATATAAGGCATTGTTGGCATTGCCAAATCGGTCTTCACAAAAATTGACACCCACCAATTTCGGTGAAATATTGGCAACACTATCAGCTGCATTACGACCGTTGAACGTGAAGCTGGCTTTGGGTTTCAGCGTTTGGGCAAAGGTGTTCGCAAGAATAAACTGTAGCGCAACGAGCGTATATAGGTGGAGTGTTTTCAAGAATGGTAAGACGATAAAATCACGAATGCACAAGTATAATCAAATATAAATTACTTGCGAAAGTAAATTGATTTCAAATTCTCGATGACTCACACCACTTAACAATCATTTTCAGCCAATCACTCAAGAAGCCCGCCAGATAAGGCTCTTAGAGGCCTTCTTCGGTGTCATTTGCATTTAAAAGCAATAAAAATCGAAGGCTCAATATCACGCACCACTTATAAGATTCAAAGTGGTAAGTACTCAAACTTAAAATCAAACGAAGCGGATCACAGTAGTTTTACATTCAACTTTAAAACTCAAATCATGAAAACAAAAACAATGCTTTTAGCCTGTTTCACTTTTGTAAGTGGATTGGCGCTTGCCCAAGTGCCCACCACTGGCTTATTAAGTTCATGGGAATTTAATAATAACCTTTTAGATGGAACCGCAACCGGAAACAATGGTACTTGGATGGGACTAGCCAGCACGCTTACCTATGTAAACGATCGTTGTGGAAATCCACAATCTGCTTTGCAATTTAATGGTGTGTCAGACTACGTAAAGATGCTGATGCCTGGACCTAGTGGCGCAAATGCACGTTCGTTATCTTTTTGGATGAGGAGCAATAATCACAATGCAGGCGACCAATATGTAGTGCGTGGTATTTTCAACTATGGTAAATACACTCAGGCCAATACTGGTTCTCGTTGGGAGATTTGTCACAACTATGGTTGTGAAGGTGTAGGCGTAGATATTTCGCACGAATATTTTACTAGTCCTAGTGCTTGCGTCAACGACGGCAGATGGCATCACATTGTTGTAACCCATGCCGCGTCTGCTCAATTAAATCAAGCGCGTATTTATATTGACGGAATTTTGATGCCTCAACCTTCTGTTGAGCCCGTTTATTTGCCGCCAGGAAATCCAAATTGTAGCCCTACTTCTAATATCGGTCCAAATGCCACAGATATTGGGCCATTAGCACCAAATTTGAGAGTTGTTACAATAGGATGTGTCATTGGGTCTTTGATGCCAAACCTCCCACCAGTGTTACCTGGGCGCTTTTACAAAGGGGAGTTAGATGATTTTTATTTTTACGATCGCGTGTTAACACCAGTGGAAGTGGCTCAACTATTCGCTGAAAAATGTGAATTGCGTCCTTGCATTACTTGCCACAATTCAACGGATACGATTAATACTCCACCAAAGGATACAATTGTTCCGCCACCAATAGATACAATTAGACCGAAAAGACCGGCTAATCTTGAACAAGGTGGAGGCGAAATTAAAGGCGCGTCAACGACGATCAATTTGAGCGACAAAAATGTTGTGATCTTGAATCAAAACGTTCCAAACCCTTTTGCAGAAAGCACAGAGATTACGTATTCGATTCCACGCGATTTTACAAGAGCTCAAATTTTATTTTTTAATGATAAAGGGCTGGTGATTAAATCACTTGATATCAAACAGAAAGGAGCTGGTTCGGTAACTGTGTTTGCTGATGATCTTAGTGATGGCATCTATGCCTACAACTTAGTGATTGATGGCGTGACCGTTGAAAGTAAAAAAATGATCAAAGAGCAATAGTAAATCATTATCCCAAAAAAGAGAGAGCCTCACTTCCTTATGGAGTGAGGCTTTTTAGTACAATTTTTTTATAATACTTTACGATTCGCTACAACTCCCGTCTCATGCGGCCTACAGGAATCTCAAGTTGTTCTCTATATTTAGCTACTGTGCGGCGTGCAATGTTATAACCTTTTTCATTGAGCTTGGCACAGAGTTCATCGCCGGTTAAAGGGTGACGCTTGTCTTCTTGACTCACCAAACCTTTTAAAATATTTTTGATTTCACGACTACTCACCTCTTCTCCACTATCGGTGCTCATGCTCTCACTAAAAAATGTTTTTAGTAAAAAAGTACCATAAGGTGTTTGAACGTATTTGCTGTTGGCCGTGCGGGATACCGTTGATAAATCGAGTCCCACGCGGTTGGCAATGTCTTTCAAAATCATAGGACGCAATTTACTTTCGTCGCCTGTTGAGAAATATTCGTTTTGATATTCGAGCACACATTGCATCACCAGCGACATGGTGCTGTAGCGCTGTTGCACGGCTTCAATGAACCAACTTGCACTTTCAATTTTGCTTTTAATAAAACCAGAGGCTTCTTTACTCGCCTTGTCTTTACTGCGCGTATATTCTTTTAGCATCTCTTGATAGTCTTTGCTGATTTTAAGATCTGGCAAATTCCGCCCATTGATGCTGAGCTCCGGCTTACCATCGTTGACCGCCACAATAAAATCTGGAACGACGGCACTAAAGGTACCTTCTTTGTTATCGCTATTGCCGGGACGGGGGTTGAGGTGGGTAATCTCACTGATAATGTCTTTTAGTTCATCATTATCAATTTCGAGACGCTTTACAATTTTATCGTAGTGTTTTTTAGAGAACTCTTCCATGTGGTGTTTAATCACATCCATGGCTAAAAGCACTTCTTTTGTTTTTTCAGTTTTGCGTTCTAATTGAATGAGTAAACACTCTTGTAGATTGCGGGCTCCCACGCCAGCAGGATCAAAGCTTTGGATCACTTTTAACACCGCTTCAATTTGTTTGGCCGTTGTGGTAATCGAATAATTGAAGGCCAAATCATCTACAATCAATTCTAAATCGCGACGTACATACCCATCTTCATCAATACACCCTATGAGGTATTGTCCGATAGAGTACTCTTCTTCCGTCAAATCTTTTAAGCCCAATTGTTGTTCCAAAAGTTCTTGAAAACCCGGACCGCCAGCAATCACAAAGTCGCGGGTATCATCGTCGGCGCCTTTGTTGACCACTTCGTATTTGTAGGAATCAAGTTCTTCTGCATCCATGTAGTCTTCTATTTCTACATCGTTAGCAGGTGCTTTCATTTCCTCATCAGCATAATCTACTTCTTCGGTAAATTCATCCTCAACGGCGCCCTCTTCATTTTCGTTGCTATAGAGTTCTTCTTCGTTTTGAGTGTTGTCTGGATCGTCTTCTAAAGCAGGGTTGACCTCAAGCTCTTCTTTAATGCGCTCTTCCAAAGCCATGGTGGGCAATTGCAGCAACTTCATCAGCAAAATTTGCTGAGGCAATAGTTTCTGTGAGAGCTTTAAATTTTGAGTATGCTTGAGTGCCATCTTAATTTACCCGACAGAGGTAGTAATTCTTTTTTCCTTTTTGAATGAGAAGGAATTTATTTCGTAATAATTGGCTGGCATCTATCCGCGCATCGGGCGAGCTCACTTTTTCTTTATTGATGCTTAATCCTCCATTCATAATTAATTTACGCGCTTCGCTTTTACTTGGAAACACAGACGTTTTTTCAGCCATTAATTCAATTACGCCAATGCCGTTTTCTAAATCAGATTTGGCAATTTCAAATTGAGGTACCCCATCAAACACATCGTTAAACGTGTTTTCATTGAGGGCTTGCAAATCAGCGATACCACCGTTGAATAAGACCTTACTCGTTTCTACTGCTGCTTCATACTGGTCTGCACCGTGCACCAGCGTTGTCAATTCTCGTGCCAAAGTTTTTTGAAGCACGCGTTTGCCTGCATCCGCCGCATGTTCTGCGCGTAAGGCTTCTATTTCAGTTTGTGGCAAAAAGGTGAAGTAAGCAATCCACAAGAGTGCATCCTCATCAGAGGTATTGATCCAAAATTGGTAGAATTTGTAAGGCGAAGTTTTTTCAGGATCTAACCAAACCGACCCACTTTCAGTTTTTCCGAATTTAGTACCATCGGCTTTGCGAATCAATTGTGTAGTGAGGGCGTATGCCTCTCCTTGTGCTTTACGACGAATGAGTTCAGTCCCAGTGGTAATGTTTCCCCACTGATCAGAACCACCCATTTGAATGCGGCAGTTTTTTTCGGTGAACAAGGTATAGAAATCATTGCCTTGTAATAATTGGTAACTGAATTCCGTAAAACTCATGCCCGTATCGAGTCTGTTTTTTACTGAATCTTTGGCCATCATGTAACTAACGGTAATGTGCTTGCCCACATCACGAATGAAGTGTAAGAAGGAGATGTCCTTCATCCAATCGTAATTATTCACGAGTTCGGCAGAGATAGTGCCTGCATCGAAGTCCAGCAATTTTTCTAATTGTTTGCGAATGCCAGCAATGTTTTTTTGAAGGGTTGCTTCATCCAACAAATTACGCTCTGCACTTTTGCCACTGGGGTCGCCCACCATACCGGTAGCGCCACCAATGAGGGCAATGGGTTTGTGACCTGCTTTTTGAAAACGCATGAGGGTGAACACCTGCGAGAGGTGCCCGATGTGTAAAGAATCTGCTGTAGGGTCAAAGCCAATATAGCCTGTCACCACTTCGCGGTTTAACAGTTCTTCAGTACCGGGCATGGCATCGTGCAATAGGCCCCGCCAACGTAATTCCTCAACAAAATTGCTTTTCATAAAGGGTAAAATTACAAATAAAAAGGGGAGTATTCTTGGGGGAATTGGTGCTCAACTCATACTCTAAACATACCAAGGTAAACTGGCTTGAAACGAAAACACTGTGCCAACTTTACCGCGGAGGACGCTGAGTTTTTCTATGTTCTGTGTGCCTATTTTGAGGGCGCAGAGTATTAATTTTATTTGCGTAGCAAATAAAATTAATTTAGAACAGCAGTAAGGATTTAAACTTATGCTTCGCGGCAATACAAATTAACCCTGCGTAACTCAGCGCTTATCTCAGCGCTCTGCGGTTAAAATAGGCACCTCTCGCACACCACGCCATTCAACTTAAAAGCTCCGCGAAACTCTGTGCCTCACTCTGTGTCCTCTGCGGTTAAATAGGCACTTCAGCTTTCATTTAAAATTCAACATTCAACATTTATAATTATTAATTTAGCACATATGTTTATTTACAACGTAACCGTTAATGTAGATGCTTCAGTGTCTGAGGACTGGGTGAAGTGGATGAAAAAAGTGCACATGCCGGATGTGATGAAGACCGGCTGTTTTGTAGATTGTCAATTACTAAAAGTATGGGCGCATGAAGATTCGGGTCCGACCTATTCTGCGCAGTATCGTTTTTTAGACATTCCCGCCATTGAGCTGTACCAAAGTCAGCACGCGCCTGCCTTACAAGCCGATCATCGTCAGCGTTATGGCGATAAGTGTACCGCGTTTAGAACGGTGTTGGAAATTCTAGATTAGTAGATTCTTATTGGGCTGTTTGATTCAGAAACTTCCGCCCACAAAAAAAGCCGGTAACCACCCGGCTTTCATACAAAGCAACAAATTGTTTAACCCTTAATTATGACAATTGCGTTACTTATTATCGTGAAAAAAAATTAGTTCATTTTGAAGGGAGGAATTTTTCCATCCTTCATCATTTGAACGCTTTTCTTTTTGTGCTCTTCAAAATTGCCAAATGCCAAGGCATCTAACATGTCTTGACGACTCATTGTAGGATTATTAAATGTTTTGCGAATTTCTTCGCCACAACGGTCTACATACTTCTCAAAACGGTTCGGTGCCCACACGTATTCCTTTTTTACGGCGTCTTTTTTAATGGCAAATTCCTTCGGCAAATCGCCTTCAATTTTTCCTTTAATGTCAAGACCTTCGTAGGTTTTAGGGAGCTGTCTGTTGTTAAACATAAATGGTTTA
>JAULBW010008282.1:0-107741 GCA_032358265.1 Vaucheria bursata | reverse complement strand
CGCTACAATAATGAGCAGAAATATACAATTTTTCCATATATATGCAATTTTTTCATGAACAAGCAGATAAGTTGAAAACTATTTATTAAATATTTGATCAATACGCTACAATAATGAGCAGAAATATACAATTTTTCCATATATATGCAATTTTTTCATGAACAAGCAGATAAGTTGAAAGCTATTTATTAAATATTTGTCTTTCTGCATAGTCGATTTTTATATGATTGCATTGAGCTTGATTTTCAGCTGAGCGCGGGCGTACTGTGGACAGTGTGATTTCTCAGTATCTCGCAACAGTAAGGCCTATGCATGAACAGTTCATTGAGCCGTCTAGACGGCACTGCGATATGATCGTGCCTATAGGTTTAAATGCAGTTGCACTTGACCTCGTCGTATCAAGACTTAGATTTGCAATAGGGCATTAGCTGCATGCGCAAAGTATGGTGGGATAGCAATTATTTTTTTTTCATATACACAGTTAAGCTCATGTTTAATATTATGTACTAAAATTTCTGTCATTTTTTAGTGCAATGGGTTCGAGCAATAATGAAATATGATACAGGATTGGGTAATTGTTTATCAAAAGGCAAAAATGAGGCCTGGAAATTTTGACCACGAAGATCGAAAAAATTCCTAATTAAGTAGTATGTACTATGCAATAATAGAATAAAAGAGACAGCAATAATGATTTTGCGGCGAGAGTAAGATAACCCAGATACAACTTTGTAGCGAGCTGGCGCTTATTCAGTAATGTCATTTCATCTAGAAGAAAGATAGTAAATCTTGGAAATGGAGCATTATTCTATTCTAATTATTACAAAAATTTGAGTAACTTTTTCAATTGGCTTGGATACATTGATATGATAAAACAGATTCAATTTCACTAAGACGCCAAACCTAATTTAGGTATACAAAAGCATACAGGAGGCAATTGTATTGACTTGAGTCACAACGCATTGCTATTGGAAATGTAAAACAAGAAACTGTGACAGAAATATACATATTTATTACTTACTCATCATGTTGATAGAAGTGAGCTAATGCTATCAACACAACAAAACATATAACCCTACTGGCATCTGTGTAGCCAATTTACTTGGAACGTCATAAATGAAAACTGGCTACAGCTATAAAAATAGAATTAATCCTTAAGGGAGTTAATTCCTAACAACAGCAACATTTACGATCACTTAAAAAAATTCCTTAAACCTCATATTTGATTTTCCAATGGAAAATAGGCTGTTTGTTTGTCCAGATATGCTTGTTGATGTTAGCATGACAGGTATGTGGAATGATGATGCATTATTAGAATATACACAATGAATACATTTGCTGCACAAAAGGAAAGTATTTTTTGAGAGCCTACATTCTTTATTATTAACTCTTATGGCTCTCATAAAAAACTTTTTAATTCAAACCCTGAAAAGTTCAATATTGTTCCACTATTGGTCTCAGCAAATAACTCAACAGATTTGATTTCAAAGTCAAATTGTTGACAAGAAATAAATAAAGAATATGATGTAATGAAACAGACCAGAAGCTATAAGTAAATAGTTTATTAGTAAGACTAGAATACAAGACCATTAAGACTACTTGCATGATCATAAGAAAATCTTCTAATCAATATATTTTATAGTTTATGCTCAATGATTACTTGCCATAAGTTATTGTTGAAGATCAACAATGATTTGTCACTTTTGAAATTAATCAACTTTAGTTTTTATTTGATGAGTGGTCCTAACATCTACCAAATTTAATATGTTTTTCAGCCTCTTGATGCTGCTTTCAACCAGTTTTCAAGCCTATTAAAAATCAAAATATGATATGTATGTTGTAGAAGCTATCCACTATCTAGAAATGCAGGCAAAGGCAGGCAATTCTAAAGTTCCAAGATACTATGCAGTATCAGACTAGGTATTATCAAGGGTTGATTCAAAAACTATTGATCAGTGCCATAACGCTTTTACTGTATGCGATTCAGTTTCCAAGTTCATCTTTAACATGAAGAATTTTTATCCCCTATTATAGGCTTTATTTTATCTTTCATTCAATTTAGACAGTTGGAATCATTTGTATGAACATATTGGTAGATGATATAGAAGAAGAGTTCAGTACATTGTCTTCTCCAAACTGGTTCCTGCCAGAAGAAAAGTGTGCACCATTGTATTCATGCCTCAGCTAATAAGTATTAGATGTGAGGATGATTGGAAAGGATGTTAATTGCATCTGATTGCATCCATTTAGTCCCTTCATGAATTGCAAGATATTAGTAAAGATAATTATTTCAATGACAGAAGAGCTAGTATGTGATGGAGATTTGAGGACATTTACTGCTTCAATAATGAAAATTGCAATATAACTGTAAAAAAATTTGTAACTTATTTTTCATTCAAGTATTCTCTTCCACATTCAGTTGGGACTCTCAAGCTGGCTTGCATTGATGATTCTTTTGCAGTTCAAGTGACTTTAAAGATGGCAAATAATTACGGTTTATGTTATTTGTTCAGTTAATTGAATCAATTTTTTTATTTAATTTATATTTTTCAATATTTATATATATAAAATCATTCAGTTAAGTGTGCACATTGATCAATCTGTTACATTACCCACTTAAGTGGTTGGTGCACTTTATTTCTTTATTTTTGCTGAAAATTAAAATTTTGTGAATAAATTGTGTACTTAATAGGTATGCGTACTTAATTGGGGTACACAGTTAAGTAGAAGATTTACTGTATGTATATATATATATATGCTCAAGCCCATGGCATTCCAATTGATTATATTGCTATGATGTTCTAGTCAAATGTGGTGATATAGTTAAATACGGTGATATATGAGGATATTTCATGTAACATTCAAATTTTACTTTTTACTTATCTCAAGTATAATGCCATGATATTGTTTTTGGATGATGATTGTAGGCATGTTCAAGGTAACTATGTCAAATGCCAACAAAACACCTTAACTCTTCCAGTCAGGTTAACTTTGGACCTTATTAGATTAAGAAGATTTTTTAGTAAACTTTCAGTTAGTAAAGAATATGGTAGGGAATGCTTCGTGAGTACAAATTTAAGTCTAATTCACAAAAATATTTACATTTAAGTAATGCACAAATGCTTGGCTATATTTTGATTACATATATGCAAATATCATTAATGTCTACCATGTCCATTCAATGCTTGAATGGACATCAAAACTGAAATGACCTAGATTAAACGCAATAACAAATATTAGAGTTAACGATAATTTGTAAACTTAGTGCTTGTTGATAGCAATATTGTTAACTGACACAATTAGTTGGGCTGTTTCATAAAGTGTAACAATAATTTGGCGCCATAATGGCATCGTGTCGATGATATTGAACATTCACTGAAAAATTTATAAATATTGCGAAATAGCAGTAGGTATAGAAAAGGAGAAGATATCAGTGACTCTTTGCGATTTATCTATTTAATTCATATCCTAAAAGCATGAGTGATTCGGTGCTGGACTTGTTGTTTGGGACTTTTGATGATGACATCACCATAGAAAAAGTTTGTGATTCTCTCTTGCCATTTCTCAACAACCTTGGGAGAGAGGTCAGGTATGCAACCATCGTGGCATGAATCAAACCACTCTACTGGTGCATCTAAACTAAAACTATGACGACTAGTCCAATTTCATTAAATTTTTATAAATTACTTCAAAATTCCTCCAAAAACTTTCCACTACTTTTAACCATCAAGCTCTCGTCGATTAAATAAATTTTCAACGTATAACTTCTGGACACTGATTTTTTAAGCGTTGATTTGAAATCAATCGAAATGCGAAGACTTTCTTCATAAAAATATGAAGTAGAATCGATTCATATAATTTTTGACATTAAATTGTTAGTACTATAAGTCGATTTGAAGATATAAGTATTGTAATTAGAAAGCATAGAATTTTTAAGCATTTTTCAATGATACCGAGTCAATATTTTGGTAACAATTTTTTATGAAATTACTGATTTTTTTTCATCTAAATTGTAATTCATGATTCTTTTTATATATCCGATCTGTTAATTCATTTCTTTAAAATTTAAATTTTTATTTCGTAATATACTAAAAATCGTTGAATTGGTACGGAGCTAAATGCATTGAAGAGAAATTCCATAATAGCAACAAATTTAAGAATAAACGTGATTTTTAAAATATATTTTATCACGTCCAAGTAATCAAGAAGGGGGTAAGGAGTAGCATTATTCATGTAAAAATGTTCGTTTTGGAAAATATCTATGAAACATTTCCAGAAAGTATGCCTATATATTTACGTACAATCTTTTACGTAAAAACCGCTACCTTTCTATGTTACTTTTTATTTTATTCATGCTCTTTAAAATTATTAAAGCAATTGTTCTATGTAAGTTTAAAAAGGCACACTAATTCCCCAGGTGCTCTCAAGTCAGTTTTCTTTTTTTCAATATTTTTTATTTCAGTGAAATTTTTGATCTTGGCAAGTTATTCCTCTGATTATATCCTATTGCCTTCTGTTTTTTTTTTCATCTATAGTATTTTCTCATTATTTATGTTTTACTCTTATCAGTAGTCTCGGGCCAGTTGGCGTGGCTAGTCATTCAGAGCGTTTCCGCTCGTTTTGTCGGTGGTATAATACTTTTCTGGATCGATTGTTTGGGGATTCTTTTAAAGAAGCGGCAAAGCTTTCAAGCTTACCTTCATGGATGTTTCAAGCAACTCGGTAAGTAAAATGTTTATATATGTGGATCTATATTTTGAATATTATTTGGTATGTTAAAATGAGAATAAAATTTTTTTATAGTTTTTTGTCCATAAACTACATTTCGGAAAATATTTTTCACCAATCAAAATCTCCACATTTTTAATTTTGAAATGCTTCCTGCTAATCTATTTGTGCCCCAAGGAAATTATGGATACTGATTTCAAAATTCAAAGTCCAAAGTATAAAATAATACTTTCCAAATATATATATATATATATATATATTTAAATAATGTTGGCTATGTCGTAAATATCAATTGCCAAACAATGGAAATTGTGATTAATGAACTGTTATTGACCTGCTGGTTTTACGAATCATCTCGGAATGACATTATTTAATAATGCAAATTCACCACTGAAGATTTTTCGGCTCTATGTAACTATTATCCTTTGTGTAACTTGCTGATTTTTATGCTAGCAGTAACTAGTTCATATGCTGCACTGTAAGTTATTCCTCTCATTTGGTTTGGTTCGAGAATTTAGGAACTTATTCAAGCTGAACCATTAAAGCAACTGGGGTTGAGCTATTTAATTCTGAATATAAATCTATTGTATATTTATTTTTCTTAGCTGTGACATTGAATTTATTATTTATATATTTATATCAGTGCCAGAGTTTCTATCAGTAAAATATTTAAGAATAGGGAATAATTGAGATATGCATACTGATAGAAAATGGTTCAGAATCAAACTTTGTTTTATATATGTACCAATTTTTTTGCAAAGAATTCATCAGCTACTGAACTAAATCGAGTGAAAACCGCTAACTCTAAAATTTACTTTGTCACATTCAATTTTTGAAATAGGCAATGCATTCATTCAATTAGAAATGAAGCTAAAAGTATGCATGTAGCTAGCGTTAAGTTTTACCAAACATTCTTTTATTAGATTTACGTTGAACAAAGTGGTTGTACATTATCACATCAAATTACATGCTTTTATATTGCTTTCTTTTGAAGGTGGTACGACGAATTGTGTCGCTTGAGTAGTGCTTCTGCCCAGGTGATTCTTTCTGTTAAGATATCGGTAGCTATGTTAAGTTATATACGAGTTTATATTGACGAAGATTTGAAAAATATATTACCTAGTATGCTAGCCTTTACTTAAATAAGCAGTTACAGAAGAGCTTTCTAGAACAATTCTATGTTGAAGTATAATTATGTACTCTCTATCTCTGTGCACTCTAATATTTGCCATTAATTTTAACACTTTCAAGTCAATAATAGTATTTTTATTCCTTTGTTACCGAATTCAAAAAAGTTTGCATTCGGAAAAAATTGATCTGTTCTTTAGTTACATGTATTTTGTTAAATTTTATTACTTTAGAAGTCTAAGTATAGAGATCCACGAACAGAAGGAATGTCTAGCGTCGGAATTAATTTCTGGAACATGCTTTATCCCGACATCGGTAAATATATATGTATATATATATAGGGGAAATTAAAGACATTATTTAATACATTTGAATGAATAAATATTACTTTCCTATCAATATATCGCATCAATTAACTTATGTACCCTGTTCTATTTTATGAATTTATGTGTTTAGTATAAGCATATGCGTAAATGAATATGCATTTTTGCAGGCAGCCAAGATGAAGGTATTTCGGCCTTAGGCAATGTGCCATCATTATTTCAGGTGAAAGCCCTATACTTCCTAAAACTATAATTCATTTCCAACTGCAAAAAAATCTCTAAGTTATTTGGGACCAAAATTTCAGTTTTAATTTAATGAAATTACGACTAGAAAAAGACAAAAAAGTAATGTTGATTACGTTCGAAGAGGATGGGCATTATTTGTTAGGACAGGTTATTAAATAACAGGGTGTTAAATTAAATGGGTACTAGTACTATGTAAGATGCTATTCGTTTTTTTTAATTTTAAAAATGATGCAGATTTTTTTTGTTGTTTTGCTTAGATTATACAGGAAAGGCATGGGGTTCACTTCTTCTTTCCATTCAGTAGATTGCCGTTTCATGTAAGTGCTATACTTTATATGATAATCCTGGAAGTTTTATATATATATATATATATATTTTTTTTTTAATAAATTTGACATGCTCATTTCCTTCTTGCGCGTATGATGGTATCGAAATAAATGTCTGTAGTTTTCAATATCGGCCTACCATCATTTAGCAACATGGGATAAAAAGGAAAAATAGTTTGCCAAAAATTTTTTAATTTTTCCTTTTATTTTCATGTGATATTACTGAAAATGAAAAAAATCGTGTAAAATTTATAATCGATATTGCATTTTTTTAAATTCTAACAACCGTTTTTGTTGTTAGTAATTTGAAAATAGGTAATAAAGAAAGAAAAAAACTATTTATTTTTTCTTTACTTTTTAAAATTTTTTATCTTTATTTTTTAATTGTAAACACTCATCGGTAAGCTGTCGTAGCAAGTACAGTCTACATGATTTTCAGTGGATAACTGTGCAATGCGATGCATCGCTACTTAGACATGATGAACTATTTTGAATCAAAGTATTCGCTTTGAATATAACTTTGGGTTAGATAATCGATGCACATGTAAAACTGCCACTAAAAAAGAAGAATTTTAAGATCAACGAACGCATGACTCATAATGAGATTATTTTTAATTCAATTTCAGAGTAATTACCGCAGAATTTAAAAATAGTTAAAAAAAAATTAGCTGCCGATTCTGCTTTCATAGGATTATCTCGTATTGATATAACTGTAAAGATAGCCCAAAATAGAAAATGCCATTTTTGAACTAGTGACATCAATCAATAGTTATATTTCATTTCATTTGATTGTATTTGCATTCCATAATAAATAGCCTTGAAATGTTAAAACTGTAAAAAATTATTATAAGACTGATGCTAGTAGCTACTATCTGGTATATTACAAATAATTTTACAGGCCAATAGAATATTAAATTTCATAATTGTCTCTTTACTCTTTGCTTATTTGATTATTTTTCAGAGTCGATTATTGTTGACAAAACACCCTGATGCAAAATTGGTGGTCTTTGTCAGTTCCCGCTTATATCTTTCATGCCTTAATCGCATGACCGAAGAGGTAATTTTTATAAGAATTTTTTACTTCTTGTAATGAGAATTCGTTTTTTTATTTTTTGGGATGAAGCTACAATAGGCCAAATTCAAACAGCAAAAGTCACCTAGCGTTGACTTCATTTTTTCACGGATTAAATAGAAATGTACCATTTTGTCACTGGTTGTTATGAAGTGAAACATTTAGACCAGGTCTTAAATGCAGCAATAAACTTAGCAAATTCGTTTATTTTTCACGTCTTACTGCTATCTTTAAATAGTCCTATATAAAATGATAGATTTTGTGACTAATTGATATTCGAGATCTTTCTAGTGCAAAATTTAAAATTTATATATATATTCATAAATTTTGAAAAAGCACAATAATTTTTGTTTAAATATTTTTGTGGCGAAATTTAGTATAGTAAGTCTCCTATTTGCCAGTTCTCATGTGGAACATAACTTTATACATATGTGTAAAATTTGAAAGCATGATCTTGGATCGATAAAAATTTTGAATATTTTCTTCTGATATTTTACAGGTTCCTCAAAAGCTCACGTTAACAATGCTGGAACTTTATTGGATAAAATTTGCTGAGTATCCTTTCAATGTAAGATTGGACTCTGTGAGGTAAAACCGATTTTACATCTCCGATTTTCCATTTCTATGGATACAATGTATTACAACTTACAAACTAATAAGTTTTTTTACTGTGTCATCTGTGAATGAAGCTCTATTTTAAAAATGATATTATCATACTGCTTTTTTTGTATTTTTAAGATCTCACCATCAGATGCAGATATAAATCATATGTATATTAATATGGTTCGAATGGGCTATGAAAGGGTTATTGCATAGATGTTGTTTATTGAAAACCATTCTTTTAATTTAAGTTCAATCGTTTCTGTATGATTTATGCCAATTTCCAAAGGAAATGGCCTATTTTCTGCATCCAAAAGTTTAAATTTCCGAAAAGCACGAAATTTTTCGAAGTATGAATGTACGTGCATTGCATATTCAGTTTCTCTTTGCCATTTTATTATATTTTTTATATATGATCATTATGGTATGATAAATTGTCGTTTTTATATCTACATGAAAACATCAATTTTTTAATGGTGTAAGATTGGTCAGTTTCCATCTCAAGTTAATACTCTCCCATTTGTACTCCATGGTCAAACTTATGGGGTGTTTTAGCTTTGTTTCAAGTTCTCAAATCATTTTTTGCAGTATCCAGGGCAAAAAGAAAAATGTTGCTATACAAGAGACATTGCTCAAAGGCTGGAAAAAATATGGGGCAAGAGCTCTGTTTTTTGGAAACCCATACAATAGGTTGATTCTAGGTAAAATTTTATATGCAAATATATGCTGATAACCCACGCATAGGGAGAGAATGAAGCATGCATCCATGTATGAAAACATACGTAAGAGTATTTGCGTTGGAAATGTGTCCATCAGATTCAGTTCATTCGAATTATCCAATTTTCATAAATAAACTGCTGATGTGCTTTATATACTATACCTTTTGTATGAAATTTTAAATCGTTTCAACTATTTTCTTTTCTGCATATTTGTCCTTTCAGATTATGCTAGTGCATATTTAAATAGGAAATGTGTAACGTTTGGTACGGATGGAGAGCTTTTTCTAAGGGTTATAATTGAATTTTGGCTCAACCAGGTATACATATATATATACGTATATATTGTCATAGTAAAAATGCTTCAAGTATGTGAGATATAAAAATGTTAAAAATAGTTCACATTTTTAAATTTTATGATGATAAATGCTAGCAATCAGAATATCAATTTGAAATAACTACTCAATTTTTGAACTTTTGAAATGCACAGAGTGTATTGTTCTTGGCTTTGCTGACTAGTTCTCCATTCGATGCGATGTCTTGATTTTAAATTGAGCTTTATAAATGGATCCGAATTGAACTAAATGGGCTTAACTAGTGCCCCAAATTATAACGAAAGGCACACAAAAAATGAGTTGGTATTTCTTGCTTTTCCCTAAGTGTAAAAATATATTGCATTATGTGTATTCAGTGGTTATTCGTTGGAGTATGAGAAATTGGAATTTTTTAAAATTTATAATGTATAGCGGCACTACTGAACGTACAACATTGTAGTCTATGCACATTTCATGTCCTACTAACTTTTCTTTGAATATGTACCAATCTATGCGTAAGTAAGCAATTGAGTTGTGGTTAAATAAATAATATTGGACATTATCACAAGGAAAATAGTATATTTTTAATTTACCAAGGATATCACCATGATTTTGCGTAGAGGTTCCAACCAAAATGGGAGGGTTTTCATTTTGAAAATATCCATATATATATAAACATATGTGCTGTACTTTGCTTAAATTTTGATGAAAATATATAATAATTACCATTCAGATCATAGGAACTTCTGTCATCGATGACAAAATGAAGTAATACTAATCTTTCAAACCGAAATTTTTTGTAAATCAATAGATTTGGAGAAACACGATAAAAATATTTGTGAAAGACTTGTACCCAAATTTAAGGATTCATTAATTTAAAATATTTCTATTAGAATACATCGCTGAAAATCATTTATTGTAAGTACATTTTTCAGAACGTAAAAGGCCAAATTTGCGTGTAAAAATTTATATTGAAAGGATTATATCTGGTTAAATTCTTTATAGAATTCGAATATGAATAGCTATGATTCGATTTATTTTCATGTATCCATGCTGATTCATATCTTTATTCGCGCTAAATGTTTCAAATGGTCAATGAACCATAAATCAATCAGTAGATTTTAGCTGAAAGAGGGCAAAGCTCGATTATTTTTGTGGCACAAACATATGAACTTTATAGCCAATCAAAATTGATTGAATTAGCATAGTTCTCTCTGATTGGACTATGTGTCGTTTTTTTATTTGAAGATGAATATGAGAATGTTAAAAAACGAATGAACTCAAGCTTATTTTTCTGTGGGATTTATAAATGATTATCATTTTTTTCCTAATGTGTTTAGAATTCAGTGCTGAGATTTGATGCTCCCCAACAGCCAATGAAACAAGACTTCCGTCAAATAGCAGAAGGTACGAGTCAAAACTTGCTCATTTTTGTTCAGTGTTATGTATATTCATTAAAATTATCCTAGATTTACAGAGTCAATAGCTTCAAAAGCCAATTTTAGTTCACTTAAGCCAGGTTAAGTTTACGTTGGTCTCGAGGAGTCGATGCTATTGTACAAGGGTGATTCATGCTTTGATTATGTGTGTCATAGTTCTTTTTCAATACAAAACAAATTTTTGTGATCGATAATTTGAGTCAAAATTTATCCTACATACAGATTTTCTAATTTCATTAAGATAGAAAATGTAAGAGTGCTCTAGCATAGGGGTTTACATCGTTTTAATAGTACATGCGTTCAAGCTCCTTTTGGATTTTCTCTTGGTGTGCGGTGGTCATCGGTGTTTACATTATAGTGACATTTCGGCTTCGATTTTGATTGAGTCTGAATGAAATTAATGGTTTAGCTCCTCCATCTTCTTTTAGTGTTGATATAAATTTGTTTTTCAAAATACTCTAATTCTATATTGAACATCAAGCGCCCAGTAATGTTATATTTTCTTTTCAGTATAGCTCAATGCTCCAGTAGCTGATGAGGTAAAACTATATGTGAAATCAACTGGATATATATATACATATATGTATACATATGTAAATATATTATAGAGAAGTCCGTGAACTACAGTTTAACCTGAATATCTCAATATTTATGTTTTAGGGTCGACTAGTTCCATGAAGTACAATCCGCTTGAGCCAAAGGTAAGATCATACTTCAACATATATTTACGTTACCTTTTGTTTGAATAGAAGCATTTTGTAAGCTGTATTATTTGTATTACGTATGACCCACATTTGAAATGTCATCACTTGCAAGTACTTGAAGAATCTTTTGATATGAATGTTAAAATAAAGTAATTTTGCACCACCGCATCGTCACTCCCCCCTCCCTTTGCCTATCATAGACGTCACTTTTTCTCCTCGAGTTTGGCTGAAATAAACGGTTTACCCTCTATTTCTCATTAGATTGTACGCATGTACCTAGTTTTGAATTTTTTTAATATTTTGTGCAGATTTTGGGAAACTTTTCACCTCCCTTAGATTCTGTGTTACACGCGTTGCTAATATTTTCGTCGTATTTACTTTCGGATGCTTCCTTCAAGGTACACCCACATGTATGTTCATTAGATTGTTGTAAGCATGGATAAAGTCTCTCTGAGCATCGTAGTTTTAAATTAAGGTGTTTTTCAAAACAGTAAAGCTTCTGCATTGATATAGATTTGATGTAATACAAATAAAAAATTATATCGACATTTTTAAAATAAAATTGTATTATATTGAAAATTGGGATAAAAATTGATATCAATTAGTAGAGCATGTGCAATTGTAATAAGCATTGCTGTTTTTGGGAATCTTACTGTATTTTACATGTCAATACGTAAGTATTAGTTGGCTTGGTAGAATAATATGTAAATAGCAAATGTGACAGCCTACATCAACCTGGGTATTATTCTAGAGCAATTATATAATTCCACTACTTCTTTTTAGTATGCAAAGTATTTATCAATATAGAATGTAGTACACTTTTAGAGGCTTTATTATAACTTTCCATCTCATTTTGCACAAAATATAAACTCCGATTGTATGGGTTTTGCTGCCTTGTTCTGCGACTGTTTTTAATTATTCTTTTTTGTACATGCAGATTTATGACGATCCGCTAGATAAAAACTTGGCACCTTCCACTTCAACTCCGAGCACGATGAATATCTTGGAGGTGAGGGCTACAGACATATGTGCTAAAAAAGAGTTAACGCAAGTTCATTGAATTTGTTCAAACGAAAATAGTGCAATTGCTTTTCATTTACAGCCTACTAAAGAATGATTTATTAACATTAGCTAAAAGGATTGGTCCGGAATAAAATTATTGTTTATAGTAATTATAATTTTAACTCTATTTTATTGTCGGTCCTATATATGTATATATGCATATGATATTTTTGTTGTTGTATGAGGTATTTCAAGTATGTGTTGTGCTGTTTTTTTCAGATCTTGCAGCCGTATATATTTAATTTTTTAAGAATATCGTTCGATAGGACATCGCTACACTCAAATTCCTCTGGATTTTCTCTATGTGTTGAACTATGGCTTCTCTGGTTGCAACCATGGTTAGATATGTATTTTTGTCAATGTTAATATTATTCCACAGTAACTTTTTTAATTAAATGAATAGATATATCGACATTCATATATATGTATACTTTTTTAATATATGAAGATATTGGGGGTATACCAGTAAACCATCTGTGCACCGGTCTCACATAAGTCCTCCGTTTAAATTAAAAATTTGGGCAATGATATTTTCAACTTGCTAGCAATTTTGGCTTTATGTTGTGGGTAAAAAATAAATATATCTTTGTAAGTTTAATGTGCAAATAGCTTAAGTTAGCATAGCAGATTCCCTCGGGTTGTAAGGACAAAGGCTTTGAATACTACTCTGCAACCTGCATTATCCGCTGACATGACTCTGATTTCAATTTCGCTAAGATTGAATTGTAAGGATAAATTCCTTTTGGTAATCCTAACCAGTTGAATGGTCAGTAATTGGAAATTGATTATTTAGCTATTTTTCACTAAAATTCCATGTGGATCCAAATTATTTTCAATGTATAGCAATTACATCATTCGTTGAAAATTAATGAATTTAAAGATTTGTTCTTTTTATGTGAACACAGATGTATCGCAAATATTTTCATATACTTTTTTTTAATTACTTTATTTGTTGTAAACAATTGTGATATCTCATGGAAGTAAACCTCTCTCTAATACTAGCACCAGGACCAAATTTCCAGCATTCATTTTACAAATGGGATAAAAGTATTAAGCCCTTTTTGTTTTTGAAATATGTTTTTTTAGCGGTATTTATTACAGTACTTTAATTTATGTTTGCATTCTTGTTTAGAAAAGCTCATAAATGTATGTAGGATATTATTTTTTATATACTTTTTTGAAACTCAACGAATCTCATTTTTTTATGCATACAGGACAGCGAAAGATATTTTGAATGGGCGATCTCCTATGAAGTTATCGAATGAGCGGCTTTTACCTCAGACACAGAGTTGTAGTTCAATCAGTCAAATCGGCTCTAGGCTAGTCAAAGAATTTGCCGTACATGTAAGCAATGATATTTATAAAACATAGATATAGACGAATAATGTTATATTTGTATGGTAGTCTAATCTATCTCGCCTAAACTACATACATATACACTTATATTTAATTTATATAAAAATAACGCTATTAGTGCATTTCATCTGTTTTTTTCAGGGGATATATAGAGCGGGATTAGGAGAATCAAATGGTAAGCTGTTTAAATGCGCAAATTAATTCTAAAAGCATGTGCAGTGCGAGCAGTCTTAAAAAACAAAAAAGTCTTTATTTAATATAAAATAATTTTTCTAAAAAATAAGCTCTAGTACCTCAGTGGACATCAGGAAATCTAAAATGTACACGTAATCTAGCTTGAATTTTTCTACAATTTTCCTAATCTTTAATCAATTAGATAGACTAAGGTCAATTACTAAGGACCAATTACGTCATAATTCTATATCTGTTTTTTTCACCAGCTGAGTTTTAATGCAAAAGTGGTCTATAATTTTAAATTCTATCGAAAAGGCCAATTCGAAAATTTTCTATAGCTACTCATTTGTCAATTATGAAAAGATAATGGAAAACATACATCGATCGGTGGTCTTTATATAGCTTTAATATTTCCCATATAAAATTAGATATAAGACTGATAACAATGAAAAGTTGAATTTTCTTCATTTGTTTTGGTCTTGATGATAAAAATTTCTTCAAGTTCATGTACATATGAGGTTATTGTGAGTTAGCTTCACCTAAGTAGTATTTTGCTTTCCTTAAATGTTTTTCGATATTTTAAAAACTGCTTACATATTTTATTTTTGTCTCGATGACAAATTTTATTAAAAAAATCTTGAAGTATATTCAAGTCTTGTTAAAGTATGGCATCATTTCTTGAGCTTGTTAAAAATATTTATATTTATTTTATATATTATTAGAAATTGTTCAATTGGACACGCACTGAAAGATATCGAAGTTTATCAATATTTTTTCATTACGTACAGATATTCGAACATTTTAATTCTCATTTAAAAATACATTTTTGTATTTTAAAATATTTTGCTTATTCCTTACTTTAGTTTTTCTTACCTAATTTTTCAAGTATAAGTTCCATGCTTTTTTTAAATTTTAATGTTAAAGTATCTATATATATATATAAAGCAGAAATATTTTTAAAGAATTTTTTGTTCTTTTTGTTTCAGAATTCGAAACTCCTGTAAAGAAGATGAGGTACTTCAAGTCTATTTTTATTCGTTTACTAGCTATAAATGATACATAGTTAGCCTTAATTTTCTAGTCAAAGTTAGATACAAAGCGTATATGACTATAAATATCCATTTAAAGTATTTATTCGAATATATTATCATTTGATGATATCTTTGGTGGGGTATGTTTTAAGCGAATAGAAATTTGAATACCATATGTTAATGAAAATTTTATTGATTATAGTAAGAGCAGTTTGTAAGTAATATTCAATAAAAATCAAGTAAAATTTAACCTCTCTGAGCCTTACTTGTATACGAAGATTTAAAACATATCCTTGAAGTATTCTTTACTAAAACCGGTGTCGTTTTTTGATGAATACGTACTTGCTCAATATGTAACATGTAAATGATTTAATAAAATGACAATTCTATCTATAATGTATAAATATATATATATATATACATAGACATTTTTTAGGTCGATATAAATAGCATTGCAAACTAGTACATTAGCATTTTGTATGATATCTGCATTTGCAATTCTCCAAAGTTTCTTCAATGATTTACTTAAGTCGGCTTAAAGTGAAAACACGAGAGAGTTTTGCTAAATGTATTTCAATAAAATAGAGATTTCGGAAGAAATCGCCTGACATACGTGATGTTCGAAATTCTTGTCACTATTTTTATTATAATCTGGACTAAAATGTTTCTCCTGAATATGATAACATGTTGTAATCGAAGGCTTCAATATGAGAAAGGTTTAAAAGTTACCAATAACTATGAATAGAACAATATTCGAATAGAACGGCACTTTTCCTTTCTCAAACCTTTATCTGTTTACTCTTTTCCCTTTATCTAAATCCTTAATTTTTCAAGAAAAATAGTCATACAAATTTGAATTTCAATTTTTTTAAAACTGTTATCGATTTTTGCTCTCATGAAAAATGTTTTACCTCGGACAGTGATAGCGTCAAACAGAATATTTATTTTTCATTATAATATGGATATTACCTGGAATTCAAGTGGATTTTTTTTCTATTCCACAAATTATTTAACTATTATTTTTTTTGTTTTGCTTTGTTTCAGTGGTGATTGGCCTAAATGGGTTATGTCGAATACTTATCTATATACTGTCCTGCTAGTGCTCTTTATTCGAAAAGCAAAGGATTTGCCATTGTTTAGTATTGCTAATATAGGCAGAGATGGAAAAAGAACAGTCATGTAAGATTCATATGTATATTTGTATTTTGTATGATCAGTATAAAAATTATCTTAGATAGCAATTATGCATTTATAGGTATATTAATGGAAGGTTTTTTTTAATTTGCAATCGATTTTTATTTTTCATTAAAAAATTTGAGTTTTCATTGCACAATGAGCAGCAGGGAATGTCTGAAGGGAAATAAGAGGAGACTTAATGCATACAAACATACTTTTTGATTGCCTGTTGTACTAATGATTTTTAGCAAAGCATTTGTAATTTCTATCTCATTTTCGATTTTGAAATAAGCTTAATTTTTTGAAGCTTTTTTAATTTTCTAAGTGGGTTTATTGTCTTTTTTTCATTTTCATAGCGCTAATAGTCATGAAGAAGAAAGGAATATAGCTATGTTTTCAAGGGTAATTAAAGCATTTCCTAAATCTCTTCTCAATTATATGTACCTTGCTGAAAGTGTCATTGCAAGCGAAAAGAAGGTATTACCTGCGTATTCACTGATATATTTCAATTTTTATCTAAAGTATTTGAATATTTCAAAGCGATATTTTGGCCTTTGAAGTGCAGCTTACAGCATCCATAAATGCTTTAAAAATTTTTGTTATTGCTTTATTTTATAATGCGTAAATGTTTCATTTTTAATGAATTTTATAATTCTTTGAATTTAGAACGAATGAAAATTGCATGTAAGTGATTGCGCTTAATGTTTTCAGGGTTGCATGCAGCATGGAATGCGTGAGGAATTTTATGATAAATGGTATGACTATTTGAATACTAATAAATATATATATCGCAAAAAACCTTAAATTAAAAATTTCATATAGTATCACTACATTTACTAGCTATGCCTTTTATTTACATATTGGTTATGTTGTATCTCCTTTAGACTGCTCTACTGAATATTGTTACTTTCAAGTTGGTCCTGAGTTCGATTCCTGCTATTGGTGATTTTAACCCTGGTTCATTTTGTTATTTTCTTGAAGGTCGAAAAAATTTCTGTCAGAAAGAGATGTTGATTCAATTATAAAACATGCTCGAACATTGGAGCCGTGCGTTGGTGCTATGCCAATAATGTTATCTCAATATAAGGTAAGTTTACATAATTTCCATTTGTCACTGTTGCAAATATTTCTATTGGATCTGTATTCGACCAATTTTAATGCATAGCCAATGAAGCGACCCATTCAAAAGCTGGACTGATCTGTCTACTTTACCTATATGAAAAATTTGCGATTAAGCTACTTCATGCTGTGCCGCATTAAGATATTATTTTATCTTTCGGATAATATCATCTTGCCCTCCTTGGCATCCCTCTTCGGTTTTTCTACCATATGTTATAATTTCGATTAGTGATATGCTTACAATATTTTTCGAATTTCATGCCAGTTTGTTTAGTTAAAAACGATATAGACTTCAAAGTATTTCAATGGGGTACACCGAAAACTGTCTATGGGTGTGGGACTAGAAGTATTTAATTTTTCTTTGTGGCATTGTATCTCCTGCTGGGGACATTTAATTGTATCAGATTCGCAGAAAGAATATAGTATTAGTCAGAACATGTGCTTGGATTTGGTTTGCCTAGTTATAGCTAGCTATTCTTACAGTGCATGTTTTCTGTACACAGTGAAAACGAGCTATTTTTTTGGACAAGCAACTATTTTTCAGGCCTGCCAATTTTATGTAGCTACAGCTGGTCCCCCATATTCAACTGGCATGAGCTAAAAAATAGCTAGCTTTGAAAAGTCGTCATTATATACTTTACAGCATTGGCTCTTATTATCTATTTTTTTTCATATTGCAAAATTAAATTCTAGACGGCAGTTTATATATGTCTATAGGATGAAGCCAAAAATGCATTGGAGAAAATATCTTTGCAGTCGATTCAATCTAAAGAGTCAGTGTCGCAATTGAAGCACAACACTTCTGAGGTACGATAGCATATGTACTTTCGTGAATTTACTTCTTGACACTGGTATATGTATTTCCTTTAGAAATTTGAGTTTGGAGTTTGTTGTCCAATTTTTCTATTTTCCATTCCTTTTATGCTTGAATATAATGGAATTTTGTGGCTTGACTTTCCTCCACATCTCTTAAACAATTTTTTACGCAATCGACTATTGACGATCCTCGTGTACGTAATGCTGGAATTTTTCAATGTTCATACATTTACATATTGCTAGATAATAGCGCACTTCAAACCGAATGCGGAAAATACAAGTTACGAAAAGCTCGTACACGGAATAAGACAGATTTTTGACATTGATCCAAACTGGCAGGTGAGTTTTAATTCTATTTGTCATCTTGTCCTAAAATAGCTTACCAAAAAACAGTATATTATTCCTAAAGCAAATATTGAAGATATGCTGTTAAGCATACATTTATAAAGTGCCTACCCGCAAATTTGAATAAAAGAGCTCAAATTTATACATGTTGAAAGATACAGTCAGAATAACTTTTGATGCTACAAACTAATTTTCTATGATATAGATACGTTGATTCCACTTGAACTTGAGCTCGTATATAGGTACCAATTGCATTAAATTTGTAATGTTCGTCTCAAGATTCATCATTAAAAATTTGATCAAAATTAGATTCAAGTTTCTTTTGACAAATATTAGAGAGGAAAATTTTAAATGTAAAAAATGAAATGTTCAACTTCAACTTGAGATTGCCCCAGAACAGTATTCTGAAAGCAATTTCTATGGCTGCCCTTTAATGAAGGCTACTATATAATAGGTGTACTGTCAGTATCAATAAGATTTAGTATGTAATTGTATGAGTGGTTAGCGCTCTGTTAAGCAAGATGGGTTGATATTTCAAGAATGTGAAAACTTAGGATTTAGAAAATGGGATTTGACCTGAAAATAGTTTTTTTGGGGCTCAATAAAGGTATCAATGATCTACCAATACATATTTTAAATTATGATGCATTTATGCAGTAAATGTTTGGAAGTTGATCAGATTGAGCTGCAAGCCTTCAAATGTGGGAACGTTTAGAATACATAAGCACG
The DNA here is from genome assembly GCA_032358265.1 of Vaucheria bursata. Lineage (NCBI taxonomy): Eukaryota > Xanthophyceae > Vaucheriales > Vaucheriaceae > Vaucheria > Vaucheria bursata. The sequence goes on along the minus strand of JAULBW010008282.1, from coordinate 88,340 downwards.
AACTAACCCTATCATGCCTAAAATTGACCTAAATTAATTACTTTTATCTGGGTTGTTCAGAATTTGTTCGTAGTTGCACGTATCCATTGTAAGTACAGTAATCTTCGGATATAATGAATCTTTTGGGACCACTCAATTAATTTGCTATGTCCAAAAATCTTATGCTAACCTTGGCACATCATGACTTTTTGCATATTTGTTATAAGTGAAAATTCGTTATATCCAAAGTTTACTGTTTTTTTATGAATAATGAATTTCTTTCAGAAGAGATAGTCTTTTTGTATTTATGTGATAGCCTCAAAGTGCTAGCAGGTGGACAAAGGATAGAGTGAAGGAAGGAATACAAGGTCCTGATAGAGAAGTTACGGAATGGGGATATGTCCTATCAAAAAAGGGAAAAGATCAGGTATTTTTTAAATCCTTCTGGTGCCTGTCTAGAACATGCCACTATATTATATTAAATCCTTTTAACCGGTCAGAAATTGTTGTGTTTTTTTATTTTACTACATTTTAAAAATTCCATTCGATGCAGTTTGATTTTTAAATGTTTTTCAGGTATTGCATGGAGAACGTGCATGCCGAGCAGAGGATGTGATGTATATTGGGGACCCAATGTTTAAACCAACAACTTCCTTTGAATTGGAATTTTTGAAAAATTGGCTCATAACGCTTTCTGTTGCACTGAATGAAAAGGTCAGCTTGAATAAAACACGTTGCTATGTATTAATTTTCAATCCGAGAATTTCATTTTTACATTTCGATCGCATATTTTTGTGTGCTATACTTTTTGCTTCAAATATTAATCATTTTGCTTGTATTCTTGTGTTCAACTTTGAATTCGATTGTACATTCACATTTAGTCAATTTCGGACTACTTCATGTTGAATTTGTTGATGATTTTCCATACTTTATTACACAAAATTTGAGTCGACCTAAGTCAATATGTATAACATTCTCGAAACGGTTAACTGAAAGTTGTTTTTGTTATTATTGGATGCATAATGTGAATGTACAATGTATTTTTTCAGTGGAGGCTTCCTAGAGTACATTTTATGGAGAACAAAAGTAATAATTCAAGCCACACTTATAAGAACCCGAATTGGGCTCAAATAGAGGCAAAACGAAAGGCCGAACTCCGGTCAAAGGTTAAAAAATCAATGAGCTTAAAGGATTTATGGAATACAGAAGGCTTTAAAGGAATTCTACTGTTTCCTTTCCGATCATATATTACAGAGTTCAGGTATACAAACAACACACCTTTTTCTTGATTTTTAAAGAATTTTTGGTGTTGGCGCTTGTAAATTGATTTGACCAATATCTCTCACTATATTGAAATTTGTAAAAGCGCTATACAGTAAACTCTGGATATAACGAATTTGCTTTTGACGAATATTCGCTTACAATGAATAAATTAGAAATTGTACTTTGTCAAGTCCAGCTTCAGGTTTTCGGATATAATTAAGTTTTGACGTAATGAACATACTCGCTGGTTCCGAGAAACTCATCATGTTCGAATTTTTCTGTACGTATAATTATGCAAACTCATTGAGACATATTGTGGGTAAAATATTTGTATGGATAAATGAATAAAAGTTGGGAATTGAATATTTGCATATGCAATATTAATGATTTTAGAGCATCTGCCCTTGCTTCGCTCAGGTCTTATATGTCATCCCCCTTGCTGCCCTGCAGTTCAATAGTTTACTTTAGTCTTCTTAAATTCTCTCATAGATGAGATAGACATTTTTATTTAATTTAACACAGCAATAGTAGCGACTCAATGAAAATATTTTTCTACGAAATACAATAATTTCACTTTACTCGACTTGAAGCTCTAAAAGATGAGAAGGAGCATATTTCGATGGATTTTTTTGAAAGAAGTAATATTTCAAAATGCTGTGCAACGCATGTAATGAGAAAAAGGATTGCACCCCCAAAATTTTCAGTTTGAAATGGATTTCTGACTAACTTATTTTTTTTACTTACTAATTTAGTTTCATGTGTCGATTATTTCTTTCCTATTTGTTTTTTCCTGGCAATTTTAATTTTATTCTATGTAATATTTAATCGCAAATCTAAGATACATATTTTTCAAATATTCGTTGAAACATAAAATGTTATTTTTCAAATTTCAGGATCAACTTGCGGTTTCTAGCTGATTATAGAGTTTTGGTGCTCATTAATGCGCTTGCATTGACTGCTTACCTGTTGTATACAATCTATGCATGGTTCAAATATATGTTTTGTACATAGAATATCGTATTCGTATACTGCTTATTTAGTCTTTTTTTTATATTCATAAATGCCATCACGGAGAATCATTCAATTTCAATTCTGTTGTATCATCCTTTGATGGGGCCAAGTTACTATGTCTCATACATAATCTATGCATTAATAAAACTTATGATTTGGTATAGAATGCTCTGTTGCATATATGCTCTCTTTTTTCAGTTGATTTTAACTTTGTTAGTTATCTTTTTGACTCGCCCAAATTTCTATTATCCAATGGCCACTAAGCTGAAGCAGACTCATGGAATTATGATGTCGCCATGCAAATAGTTAAACACTATTTAGTTAATGGCAGGATTGAGTTACAAGAGCTGTATCCAGATCTATTCAATGTGTGATTAATATTTGGGTTGCGTTTTGCTTCACTCTGAAAGATTCCCAGATGAAAAGAGTAATGTCTCTGGTGCTCTCGTGTGATGTGGCAGCCTATTGTTAATGTTAAAACTATAGAGGCTTTTTGTACGCAATGAATGTGTCATATATTCGAAAAATTGAGGTACGTCAGTGTAAGGCGCTTAGAATGCCACAAAAGAAATATTTCTTTGTGCATGTGGATCTTTGGTGTAATTGACATACCAGAGAAAAAATTCTATTGAATAAAAATGTGTAGAAATGATTGGTGAAAAGTTAAAAAAAATGTCAATGAGATGTACTACTGACCCATAATTAATTAGCCTTAGATCATAATAAGAACATAAATACTTCAATTTCTAAAAAGCTTCACAGCTACTCACTTATGAGTACAATGGGAAAAACTAGCACTTCCAAGAAAAGTGAAATATAAAATCAATATAGCTAGTGTGGGACCAAAACTAGAAATCTCTAAATAAAGTGCATGGTACAGTACTATGTCTACTAGACATTTATAGCTTTATCTTGTGAAAAAACTTATGTTACAGTCAATGAAAAATCATTTCAGAATGTTACGGTAACGATTGACACCAGTTTTATGAAATAGGCTCGCAGCTATCTCTGAAAAAAATTGAGCACCATAGAAAAATGCTCATCCAGCTATTTAGTTAATCCCACAGATTAATGCCAAATGCTTAGCAACGGTGAAATAAATTTAGAGATGTTACATAACTGGCAATAATTTTTTTGGCAAATCGTTTTGGAAAAAATGATACAGAAAAAGGACAAGTTTTGAAAGGATTCATCATTTTTTCATATGTTTCTGTATCTTTCTATGTACCCCAATTTGTAGAAAAATTTTTATCAAGGTATTTGTAAAAATCTCAAACTCTAAGTGCACATTTTGTTTAAATATATGCATGTATTTATATCCGTGATTGTGTTCAGTATGCAATATTGCATTTGTTCCATGCATTCTATGGATATCGGTTAGCATCGATTATATTTAGTCAAGGTTGTACATATACATTGCAATTTGTGTTTCCGATTACCGGTAAAAGTACCATAATATGTTTATTCTTGTATATCATTTTTTTGTTGTTCTCAGTCTCTTCGTTCTTAGTCTCCTTGTTCTTAGCCTCGTTGCTCTTTAGTGTTCTCATTCTATTCTACTTATTTCTTTCTCCTATTGTATATGTATTCCTATTGCTATTTTTATGAATATATAAATAACAGTACCATAAGATCAGAATCTGATAAAAAAATGAAAATGTGTACAGAAAACTAATACAAGTTAATTTGAAGTTGCACAATGCTATGGACATGTCCCACATTGAATGATAAAATGATATGAATAAATCAAAACAAGAGAATAAAATTGAGAAAATTTATTTATAGAACAAATGAGAAAAATATATATCTCAGCACAGCACCGGGATAATCAACAGAACAACACATATTGCAATAACTTAAAGAATTGACTAGATGTGAGTTTCAAAAGATTTCATCCAGACGCGCAAGGGTAACCTTAAAGGCTACATGAAATATTTTAAAGAAAGTAAATACACAAGTTTGCAATTGCACATAAACAGTTGTTGCATGATGACTGGTAATTTTGAAAACACGCGTTGTATCCATGATAATCATGACACTAGATAATTAAGTGGTACAAGAGCAGTATGTTCTGACAAATTATTCTTATTGAACAATCTCCATTTGATTTGCTATGATAATTATGCATTCGTAATTGCAAAACTTTATAATTGATTTTCTCATCAGTACAAAATGAAAATTTAGGGACAAAAAGCAGCAATATGCATTTTTTCAGTGTTCAGTAAAAACGGCAAATGGGCATACTAGGATGATAATTCAGATAGTATATTTATCCATCACACTTTGCATAAATGTTTCAGAATAACGTCACAAATTATAACACTTAATTTGCAATGTCAGGCTTACTTTCAAACTTTTGACAATAATATTTTTATAGATCTTCAACTTAAATTTTTACACTGAACTTACAAAATGCTTAGTTTGAAGTGGCAATTTTAGTTTTTTACTCTTGATTTTTAAGCAGATCTAAAAAATATAATTGCAATGCATAAAAATAATATGTCTACAAATATAATTTGTTAAAATTCTCAAAAATATAAATGTTTAACAAGATAATGGTTTATCTTGCCATGACATTTTTATGTCCAAGAAGCTATTGCTATGCATGTGTTAGGAATTAACTCCCTTGGGGATTGATTCTATTTTTTAGCTGCAGGCAGTTTTCATTAATGACGTTCTAAGTAAATTGGCTGCACAGATGCCAGTAGGGTTATATATTTTGTTGTGTTGAAGTCATCTCACTTCTATCAATACAATTTAGGAAATAATGATATACATATTCTGTCACAAATATCTTTTATTTGTTGCATGTTACATTCCTAATAATTACTCATGAGCAATGACAGCTTGGCAACTGATTGTAATGCTCATATTAGTACAATAAAATTTGTGTAGCAATATTATTATATTCATGAAACTAGTAGTGGCATTACTAGTCATTTGGTTTTAAACTTCAATAATTAAAGAAATGTACTCTTTATGATATCAATAAAAATTTTAAAAGATGATGAAAAAGTGGTCATGTATCTTCAGAATAAACATTTAAATATTTGCCAGCCTTTTGCACTTGAGAAAGCTATCTTACGAGTATACTGTTTTATTTTATTTTTAAATACTTTGTAAAAATGATACTTTCAATTTAAATAAAAATTTGTTTGCCAGTAATTTTTTGGTACAGGCTAGAAAAAATATCCTTTTCAGGAAAATGCATACCATATCAAGGAAAAAAGTTTATAGCTCAAATACTGGCTTAAAATTAGGGCTAAAATGAAAATCTGCACCACTACTGAAAGTATCAGCAAACTAAAGGTAGCTTAAGTTAAATGCATGGACTTTAAAGTTATATAGTTTTTATAAGATTTCCTGAAACTCTATGTATGCAATCAGTTCATATTCATAGCCTGTCAGTAGCTACCAAAAAAAAGTAGCTTTATTAGCTATTTTTGTTTCTTATGGTTTTAGTTGAAGCAACGTACAACATCAATTAAGCCTCACACCACAACAATACAATACTAAACAATATATCAAACAGTTTCTCATTTAAAGTTTGTGCATGATGAAAAAAATTGTAGTTATAAACCCCACAGTTATATGGAATGTTAGCTTTAAAAAAATAGTATTTATGTCTAAATTTTGTCAAAAGTGTAATTGCATTCTTTTTAAGTGTATATTTTGAATTGTATTTATAATATAGCGTTTAAAAGATCATTTTTAGTATACAGCCAACTTGAAAATTTAGTTTTTTTACGATATGATGTTTAATGTAAGCTTTCGGACAACTTTTCTATTTTTTGTCAGCAATCTTCTATATTAAAGAAATTTGATTGGCTAGTCACTTACTACTTTTTGTGTTGGAATTGCTGCATACTAGATTATTTAATAATAGGAAAAGTTGCGCTGCACTAAGAAAAGCAAGCTTAGTTGTAGTGCTGAAGAATGCATCAAGTAATACTATAAAAAATGCTAAACTGAGTTGCTAAACTACATTGATTTTATGAATAAAACTTTTACTCTCTACAAATGGCTTTTATTTAAGATTGTAACCTTCATTCTATCAGACAAGTCAATGACTTTGACTGCTCATTAATTAAATTTAAAATTGACATTATACAAAGATGCAAAGAGTAACAAGGAACAATGTACCCAAAACGTTTTATACTATAGATGATGGTTACTACATTTAGTTCACAAAATTAGAAGTTAAATAACTTTCTAACAATACTCTAAGAAAGTCAAATGTTTTCTTCCTGTATACTAATATAGTATTTATTCTTTGGTGGTGTAAAACTTTTGTTTCAATGCTATATTTTTTATATTTTTTTAAAATTTTTGTATTATTTTCAACTAAAAAATATTGAGTTCTGTTAAATGTGAGATGCATATCCTCAATTTGAGTTATACAAAATTATTGATAAGAATTCATTCCAGATTAAGCACAAATTGAAATATCTTGTTTCTACTTATGTTTCTTTCTTTTAGGCATACAAAAGCATGTGGTTTTTTTCAAAAACTGTAAAAAGTCAAGAATTGAAATTAAGACAGAATCACGAAAAATTGTTCATAATGCACTTAATCTAACATATTTGATTGAATTACTTGCTGGAATAGAGGTAGAACAGAAAGGAAGGTGCTGCAATGTTTCTATTGCAGTTCTATAAGAAAAATATAGAAGAAAGGAAAAAACAAATAAATTAATAGAAAGAAAGTAGGCCAACTACAGCAACAGCAACAGTGCCAGGAAAACCAGCGTACTGTATGCATCACAGTACTGTAAAAGAGTAAGGAAGAAAGTATGTTGTAAAGTACTTCATGCAGGCTGCATGAAGGTAACCTCATGGATGCATGAAATCTTTTTGAATGATATTTGCGAATTCCGAAATTACCAAAATGTTGTTACAAGATGGGATTTTGTAGATCACGTTATATTCAGGGTAACATGTAGAATGCAATATTTTTGCATTATAATTATTGTAGTATGAAGATGAATGAAAAGTGGGACATAGAGTAGAGGTACTAGAGCAGTAACCCTGACATTATTAAAACAGTTCCTGAAGTCCAGTCAATATGGATGCATGAAAAAGCTAATGAGTAGCACGTATAGTACCAATAACATGTTAGTTGTAGCAGCATACTAACTTAAATTGTAATATTGACACAGCTGAAACTATCTTGAAGACATGGCAAGAAAAAACACAATTGCAATCAAGTGTTGTTGGACTGTATTGCAAACAAAATGTTGTGCAATAAATTCATGAGCACATTGATTATATATTGCTCTATCATATAAAGTAAGTTTGTATTATTTTTCAGTATCTTCTATGTATAATCACACTATCACAATGGCATTGGAAATAATTTCACAATCATTTGGTGATACTAAATTTTGCTACCACATAAATTAATGTTAGATGTAAAAATATGTAAGACCTGTTCCTTGTAAATCAGAATAGCTGGATATTGGCAAGAAAAGAGACAAAGTCACTCCTAAAGCTTAAATCCACTTTGTTTTTCAAGAGGAAATGATTTTTAACAGTCAATTTTGCAATTTTTTTTACTGAACAAGAGCACAATGAGTTGTATATTAAGAAAAGAAACATTCCAAGCACTGATCTAGGCCTTAATGTATCTAGAAATTTAGTTGCATTTTATAAGAAAAGAAGCAACTAGAAGACAGCAACTTTTTCTACCACGCAATGCTTCTGCATGTACATGTATCTTTTGTGAAGATGGCAGAAACTATTTTTATCTTCCTTTTCCCGAAATATTCTGGAACAATTGGATCTTAATCTAGTAAAATATTACCATTCAGTATTATCATTTTTTCCTAAAAAATACAGTTACATTGATATTTAGTAGTTCAAAGATAATTTCTACCATTTACAAGGCATTTAAAGTATAATAGAAGAAATTAGTAGCATTTTAAGTAATTTAATACATAATAATATTTCAGCAATCACAGCAGTCAATTAAGGCTAATCATTTTACTGCAGTTTTATTGCATTTCCTTTCACCATGATTAACAAGCTGAATATTTCAAGTGCGTTGTTAAAATATCTTAGTTATGCAGGGATATTATAGCTTCATAATTCTATGATAGAAATTATAACAACCTGAAGCTGTTGAATAATTTGAAAAAGTAAGTTAAAGACCAGAAAAAGAGGTATATAATTTGTGAAATAAATGAAACGTGATTTCATATTTGAATACGTTGGACAAATACTAGTGAAATCTTTGAACTGGAAGTTTGCATAATATGTTCTGTGCATTTGAGCTATCTTATATGTGTAGATGAAGAAGAACTCTTAAAATTGAACCTTAGACACATCACAGACATTGTCCTATATTTTACCATAAATGTGAGCATGACAAAAATTGGTTTTTAGATAAGAACATTCACAAATACAACCAACAACAAAATTATCAAGTACCGTTGTTATAACAAATGCATCATATAAAAGCCGAAGATGATGTATAGAAAAAGGTCTATTTAATTGATGAAAAATATATCTATTACAAAATCAGTCCAATGGGCCAAGATACGCCTACAGACCAAACGAAACTATAAAAAGATAACCTAATGCGATCCAAACAATCGCTTTAGTCGCTCCACATCAGCAGGATTGGCCAATTTTGGTTCAATCTCTATTTCATCTTCGTCCAGATTTATTTCCAAAAGATCATGAGATTCAGAATTTACGACCTGTAACAATGGCTCTTGAGCTGATACTTCAAACACCTGATCCATTAAAATATTGATTTGCAAATGTTTACTTAAAACGAAGGAAAAATTAGACAATATTCACAGTAAATGCATGGTATTTCATATTTACCTGTTGGTCCAAATTTTCAGATTTTAACTGTTCAATTCGGCGCTTAAGAGAAGCCATCATGTCTACTTCCTTAGGCTGAAAAGTGTCAAAGAGAGTAGGCTCTGTTGGGCGTTCAAAAGAAAGATCTTCAATATTAAGAGATTTGGACTCAACTTCCATCTAAAGGTATAAAAAAGCAATGATATAGATCATAAAAATTATAATAATTAAAGCAAAGATCGAGCAGCTGAAATGGTAGCAAAAACATTACTGTGACGGGAACATTTGATTTACACCCAAATGATAGAAATATTACCTCTTCATTCGGAGGCAATGCTGCTTCTTTAGCAGCAGTTATTCGCAATGAAAATGCTCGCATGCTTTGTTCGTAGCGTACTTGCTCAAGTTCTTCGTTTTTATCGTAACCCATTAGCAAAAGTTTTAGAAGAGAAAAAAGTTTATTTTTTAACTTTACTAGTTTCCCCTCTCCGGCGCGCCTGTAAAAAAAGTTATCCATCATAAACTGTCGTTGAATGCAAAATTCAATGGATCCAATAGTCAATTTAATGGGCTTTTTACCTTGCCGATCCAGGCTGGCTGCTTAGAGACGATGCAAGTGCAAACGTGCGGGGCGCAAGATTTCCATTTAGTATACCTATCCTTCTAGATTCATTATCAAAAATCCTTAACGAAGAGTTAGAATCATAAGTTCTTTTATTGCACGTGCCCTGTCTGCCAGACAGAGGCGATGATGGCGGGATAAATGCAAATCCAAGATGAAAGAAAGCCAAAACGAATGCTGCACATGAAGCAATCATTTTTCCGAGTTGCTAAAACGAAAAAGAAATCTCGTTACAATGATGTAACATTAAATTTGCAATTAGGGGCTGTAACGTGTTGAACATTATCTTATCGGCACGTGTCAGAAAATGCTCTTATGTCTCCACGTGTACAACTAGTTTTAAATTTAAACTATTTAGCGTACATTAGAAGATAATAGAGTAAAGTATCTTTTATGATATAGTCAGCTTGAAGCGACTTTATCGGCGTAAGTTCTGAAAACGTTACATTAAGTATGATTTGTTATCTCTCGCATTACCATAGTCTTTACAATGGATGAACATATATTATTAGCTAATTCAACACCAATATCTACATCGGTATGAAGCTTTGTTTGATGTTAATTTTGATATTGGTTTTGTAAGTTATATTCATTATTTTTCTCCCTATAGGGAATTCCAAAAACGAGACGTACGATTATCGATAGTTACAATGCTACTGTGTCCATGGCTCCAAGGTATGGATTTGGAACTTCAGAGCGACCTGGTCTTTTAGAAGAATCCTGCACTCCAGGACCTGGTGCTTATATCATAAAATCTACCATGACAAAAAACTTTTATAGTACATATCGAAGCCCTCCAAGCTTTTCAATGCGAGGAAGGGAAAAGTTCGGAACACCACATTTGAAAGCTTGCGATAAAACATCAATAATGGAACCTGGCCCTGGAGCGTATAAGATACCTAATATTGCAGGAAATGAGGTTAACATTAAATTATAGTTCTTTTGTTTTTTTAAGTTAGTACCATTTGCCTAAGACCTACTTTTACTCAATACACATATAAAATATATGCAGCGGAGGCCGCCTTCTTACTCATTTCCTCGAAGTGGTTGGTCAAAATCAATGGCATGCATCAATGGAGATATTTCTCCAGGTCCTGGAGAGTATCCTTTACCATCTTCAGGTGAATATTTTCCAATAAACGGGAGTACCTTAAGTCGTACGTCCATCGCATGCTATTTTAACTCCATATATATCTACAATTTGTATAAAGTTTTTTAATGATGTTCGTATAAAAACTTAGAATTAATATGACAATAAATTGAGGATTTTTTAGAAGAGAAAAGTATTATTACTTGGAGAAATTGAATGTCATTAACCTTTAAACTTACAATTGTAAATTACTACAGAAAATAAATATTCAGCAATTTTTCAATCTTTCATTATTTCTTAATCATACAGCATCATATCTTTTATATATTTACATGGCTATTTTGATTTGCTACTAACGTTCCTCATTTCATGCCGTATAAAAGTGGGAAAGCAGGTTCTATCTAATATGCGAAGTAATATTGGACCAAAATTTGGGACTGGAAATAGACCGCCATTAGTATCAATTACTGTTGATAATGTGGGGCCAGGAGACTACAAAATTCCAGGAGGTATAGGTCATAAGCAGGTACATTTAATCAATTTGATAATTAATGTAAAAACCACAAGTTATTTTCATTTGCCAATAACTTTTTCTTAAATTCTGCAATGTATTTATTTCTGGCTTGAACATCATTCAAACTTTTTTAAAGTATAAAAATGGTAGAAATAAATTCTAAGACTTGTCCTTCAGATTGATTCAAGAAAAACGTCGCGGTGTGGTTCACGTTTTGCAAAACCAGGTGGACCTTCTAAAGCCCCAAAAGATTCAGCAATATGTCAGTATGTGGAAGAAGACTTTAACTATGTCCCTGGAGCTGGATCATATAATATTCCATCAACATTGTGCAAGAATCCATGTAGTTCATTTAAAAATCCGCCAGTTGCTCGAATGAGTGGCAGGGAAAAATTCGGAAGTCCTTTTGCTAGTGGTTGAGTGTCAAGTATTAAAATATAAATAGAGATGTTTGTATGTATGTCCTGCAATAAAATTGGTTTCTACATTAGAGATAGAACTAAATTAGTGTTCATTATTCGGGTATATTGAAGTACATTATGTAATAAATTGTTTAAAGATTTTGAAAAGCTTCCTGCAATGTAAAGATTTGTGGTAATTGCATATGAATTCTTTCAAATTGCCAATTATTTTTGCACCTTGAGTGTTGGCACAAGAAAAACAAAGGAATATTTTGTAAACATGCCCAAAGATTGTTTGCATGTACAAAGAAATTTTTCCTTGACATGCTCAACGGAATTTATCTACGCAAAATTGACTTGAATTCATGAATTGTGAAATTTAAAAAATCAATAGAGGCTTCAACAAAAATACCAATTTTTATCTAAAATAGCTATGAAGTACACATTAGGAATCTACCTAGTATATGGCAAAAAAAGGTAGATGAGTCGAAAAATAATTAATCTAAGAACAATATTTCAAAGTGTACAAATGTTGATTGGTGGATGGTTAGGTTTGTACCGAAAAAATCTTTTGCATGCATTAAGATACTTAAAAATAAGGGATAATAACCAAACAATACTCAGATATTGTCTTTTTCTCCAAAAATAGGGCAATAACCATAATGTCATGTTTTTCTCCGCAGCGAGCAATTACTAGGGTTCAAATTGAGTTATCTCTTGCATTCTCCAGACATAAAATTAAAGTTAAAGAAATTATTTGCACTTGTCTGTTTTATCATATTGTCAGGATCTAATATGTTTTTGCCGTGTATTATGTTTATTCATCTACAACTCTTTCAGGGATTTGTAGTTATATGATCTAATTCGGTTTGTATGTGCGAGCATAGGTTGAAAATGTTGACGAGATTCACTCTCGTCAACACATGAACTAAGATAAATGAAATAGTATTATACGTGTAGTATCTCTGTGTTTGTATTGTTCTGGTTTTCTGGCCTACACTTGATACAATTCATTAGTCTTGACACACATAAATATATTTTTTTCTTTACATGAGTGTAGTCCGACACAAAAGCTTTGATGATGTGGTTGGAAGAATATTTCTTTGTACAGAACAAATGGAAAGTAGTAAGCATGTGGCATTAACAATTGGCAATCGTAGCCTACAGAATGTAAATTGTAATGACTCTTGGATCTATGTACATATTGTTCCTTGCATAAATTTATGTAAAATATTAGCCTCTGGATGCACTATAGAAACAAAATTGACTTCTGTATTCTGTAAATAATATCTGAAATTGCAAACCTGATGATAGAAGAATTATAAATAAATTACTGGTACAGAAGAGCTGCAAATGGATGTTAAACAGAAGGCTATGAAGCCCATATTGGTGATACAATTGGATTGTGCACCATGTTTGGAATAGAATCTCACTGGACATTATTCTTAAATGTTGAAAAAACATATTTTTACTGTTTGAGATGCTCAATTTATTGCATCATTATGATTGGCAGAGTTTAGTAAGTGAGAATGAGCTGGAGGAGGCACATTGAATAGCATTCAGACGAATTCACTTTTCAATTTAGTACGATATATAGAGAATATCAGGAGTACTTGGAAGCAGTAACTCAAGATGCCTATATTTAAAAGAATGTGATGTTATCAATCTAGAAACTACTAAGTAACTGTAACAATGATGATAAATTCGATTTCATAGAGGATGCATAAAATTGATGAATAGCAATGTCTAGTATTTCCAACAGGAGAGTTCATGGGTTAATTTGGCAGATAAAGCGTTCGCTTTTTAAGGTAGTATACTGCTTGAATCCAACAAAGATCAATGCATGGAAATTAAGTTTGATGCAAAACGTACTAGAACAGTTGATGATGATGACCATTAAACCATAGAGATTATCGCTATGCCTTTACAAAAGATTTTCATTAATCTTCATGGCCACTTAAACTGAAAACATCTCAAATTCAATAAACAATAATTTGACAATCTGCATAATGATTTTTCAAAAAAATGTGATTGTTTATCTCAAAAATTGGACAACTAAAAAGAAGTACAGATAGTCAAATGGGGAAAAATGTGAGAAAGTACAATAAAATTGAAGTGCATGCACAGAAGATTCAACGAAGTTTATAAAATTTTGGACTGACAGATAGTAGCTTATGTTTGAAGTTATAACACTATCACTTCCTCTCAGCAGATGTTTTAAGGGTAAATTCTCAAATGCAATAAGATATTTTCAAAACTTAAAATGAGAAAAAATGTCAATGGATAAGCTTTTAAATGAATAGTGTCTAAGTTAGAAACATTTTAAAGATACAGAAAATAATCATTTTCATTGTAGTCAGGTAAGGCCTAACTTCACAAAATGACTCATTAATGAAATTGAAAACTAAATTCTTTAATATTAAAGTTCATATCATTCACTAAACAGCATAGAACTTAAAAGTCCAACCCAGGAAACTCCAAATAATTTTCCCTTACTTACAAAGCTAATCAGAAAAGTTGAAGGTTAGAAACAAAGAGGGAGAATGAAAACGATTAACTCGAAATATATTTTCATTTTTAGTTGCATTAAATGATTAGAAGAAGCGATGGCAGCAAATATCCTGAACATATGTTCTTGGATGAAATCTGATTCCCACTTCAAGTTATTTACTTGCGTCGTTCATCATATTCACCGAAAAATTCTCCTTCTGGCTGAGTTCGTGCCCATTGGAAAAAAATAAGGTTGATGCCAACGATTACGCTCAACGGAACCCAAAATTCGACGGGGCTGTCAATTCCGAAAGCCTGGATGATAAAATAAAAACATTTTGATTAGTGAAAAAAATTTCTCACTTATTTCCGGCATGCCAACCATATTACAATTACGTAATAATAATAAACTTGTGCGAGTACAGTTTATAATTAATTCTAATCACCTCGCTTGTTCCTTCAGTGGCAAATACTGGCGCTGAGGTCATGAGTGCAGCAGAAGCGGCGGCAAATGCTTTTGGTACATTAAGATTTGACGATTCAACACTCATGGACATCGAGTTTCGCACGGCAACCGGTGATGAAGGAGCGACGAATCCACTCACATTCATGGCAGCCATAAGGAGGCATAGCGCAAGGATGATTCGTTGCATCATGATTTATTTAGATGTGAACTTTCTACAGTTTAATACACTTTAGGATGGGAAAGACCACTGTTCCTACACTCTGCCATGACGCATCCTTTTCCTTCAAGAGAACCAAGGGTACCTTTTTCATATTTTTGAAATTGTAGATAAATATTTTGAGCCGATTGTATGATCGGCTTATAACACAAAAATTTTAAATTTTTTGCAATCAAGCTTATTTGGTCACCGTTAAGCTTTAATACATTGTTATATTTCAGCAATTCATGGACAGTTTAAAGCCCTCACGAGATGTTGCGGTGCTATCATCATTGAAAGAATTCGCAATTGCAGTTGTTGATCCAAGCAATGGCTCTCAACTTGCTTCGTTTAAAGGGAATCCTCCAAAACCTGGCACTTTGTCATTCGTTGGAACCGATTACATAGTAGCAGCACAAGTGTGAATAATTTCGACTAATTTTTTTTTGTTTTTTCACTAATATTACCATAATATTACCATTTGGAATTGAACTTCCGATAGGAGAAAGGATCTGGATTAAATATTTGGAAGTGGGGATCAGAGCAGCCTCTCTATAAGGTTAATATGACTGAATGTTTTTGATAAAATTCACGTCATGATTTCTGCCATTTAATCAAAATTTCAGTGTCATAGTCCTGAACCTATCCAGTCATTGACTGTGAGTGATGACGGTGCATTCTGTGTTGGAGGTAGTGCTAGAGGAAGGTTATTTCTGTGGGTTATCGCTACTGGAATCCTTGCCAAGACATGGGATGCGCATTACAAGGTGAAAGCTGCATATTTTTATGGAAAATAGTGTTATAGAATATCTTTACAAAAGTTAAAAGTTCTTCACACATACACCTCAAGCGTTGAGCCAAGTTATTCTACTTTATGTTACATAATTATGTCCCTTTTAATGATTATTCGGATGGACATATGCATCAATCCCTAAGACTGTTAGTATTTATTTATTTATTTTTACCCAACAGAGTTCTTTTCAAATTATTTTGTTTTAGGCTATATCTGCATTACGTGTTTCTTATGATGGATGTAGAATATATTCTGGATCTGAAGATGCTATGGTACTTTGCTGGAGTATTTTGGAAGCCTTAACGAGTCAAAGTGGAAATCAAATTATGGTAGCCTTCATTTCTACATAATAATTTTGGAAAATAAGGAGTATAAAAATTTATTTTAATGGGATTATTGTGAGATTTATTACGTGTTCATTAAATTCATTCAGGCTATGTATATAATATTTTTTAAATGGCCTTTTCTAATCAATTATTTACTTGGCTACCAGTAAACATCATTTAGACATTCGAAAATAGTCCAATTATTTATTGCCTATGTGAATTTTAAATATTTTCCTGATTGTTCATGAAGGAAAGGAGTGTGGGAATGACTTCGAAATGGTCAAATAATGAGCATACACTTAAGATTACTGACATAGTAATGGATGAAACTGGCGAAAGGCTATTTACAAGTAGTATGGATCGAACTGTCAAGGTTATGCAATACCAATATCTATTTTGAAAAATCATGTTTGCATCTATCAATTTAGAAAATTTAAAAGCTGCCCCGAACTAATTATACAAATTATTGTAGCTGAATTTAAATCAGAAGTACAAAAGTTAGGGCGGCTTTTTAAATAGAATATATTATGATGGAAATTTTTTTTATTTATACTTGGAAAGCTACATAGAGATGGAAAGATACTTAAGTAGCTTCATAGCATATATTTACGTCGAATTCTTTTTTCATGAAATACCCACAAATAAGTTTTTTTCAGAAATTATTTGCAAATTTTCTCCTTCAAAATGCATATAATTTTTTTCATTTATTTTATATACTCTGATATTTGAATAGACTTTATGGACTCTATATAGTTAGAATACCTAGTGAAAAGAGCAATGAGGTCATTCGAATTATTGAATAAGTCATTTTCGCGATTTTTGTATATGCCTTGATAAACATAATTTTCCAATATAATTGATCAATTTTACCTTTTTATGGCAGATTTGCGAATCAAGTAGTGGGAAAGTTATTTTGTCGATTGCATGTCCTTCACCAATTAGAGCTGTTTGCTGCGATTTACTAGAAAATTTTCTATTCATGGGTGGAGAAAATAGTATTATATACAAGGTAAACATTCGGAAAGATTACTTTTTCTAGCGATTTTTTTAGCGTTTCGAGGTCACCGTTATTATTTTTCAAATGAGTATTTTTTTTATTATGCATGAGTATATGTAGCAAACTATGCATTTTTTACAATGGCATTTTATGATACAATTATTTTTAAACTATTGATTTTGCAGTTAGATCTGAGCGCTGCAGCAATTACCGAAACATCATCGAAAGCTAAGATAATTTCACTTAATAATAAGGTAATTTTATGCCCGTAAAATGTATTTTTATTTATAAATTTCTTTTCAGTGTTTTGAAAATTCGATGTATCAATTTCGTGTATTTTATTCCAAAATATGGTTAATAAGATCATATATTTTAATATATAGGACTATGGTCACTAAAGCATAATGTAATGAAACAATAATGTATCTGAGAGATATATAATTTTCCATATGGGCAAAACTCAAAAGTAACTAAGAGCTTTGGTCATTGCCTTAAAGATTTAGTATTCAGGATTTTGTGATGCATTTCTAAGAGCAGTTTTTTAATATTATTATTTTCAACATTATAATTTCTGCTTGCCTACATTTAACGTGTATGTTTAGATCTCATTTTTAAATATAATAAGAATTTTCTGTTGATTTGTAGCCATCAGATCTAGAATCATCCACTTTATTCGACCCTAAAAATGGTAAAGGACATCAGCATCTTCAAGAGCTGCGTGGACATACAAAGGTAAACAGGCCAAATATTTTGTAAAAATAAGCTCAATTCGTTCCGCTGCAATAATCAGAGTAGCTTCTGTATCCTGTCTAAGCTAGAAAATTCGAATGTTTCCATATGAAAAGAATTGCTTATTTTTACGAAATTAAGGGAAAATACTATGTATGAAACCCTTATTTTCATTCGGTTTTGCTCATGGATTGACAGTGTTTTGCTTTGATATAAATCATTATAATCATAATTATGTGCGCAAGAAAGTATGTTAAGTAGCTATTGTATATTGCATCTATAAAGTGTATAAAGCAATGTTTTATTGTATTCGACACTAGGCGATAACAGCTATAGAACGTCTTTCTGATGCTTCCAGCATTGTCTCTAGCTCGGAGGATGGAACCATGCGAACATGGCATATGGCATCGAGGCAGTGCCTGCTTATGCATAACTTGGGGCTAGGTACATATCGATATTTTTTATTAGAAACATAGTTCAGCAAAATTGAGAAATATATTTTTTTTGGCTGTAAAATCTATTAATGATCACTAAATTTTTGAATGAAATATTAACTACTTGAGCAGCATTTAGATATTTCCATGTACACAACAAGCCTGCTACTCCTCACATTTGCACTTAGATTAGAAAAGAATATTTCCATTTGAATTGGTCAAAAAAGAAATACGTCCAATTGTAAATATGCATGTATGCACGAGCATGAAAACATTTTCTGTTTCTACGCAGGTGGCCAATCCAAAGTTAGTATTTTACAAATGCCAGCTACCATGTTCTTTTCTCAGGTATAAATATATATAAATCTGTAAATACGTATTTGTTTGAATCTGCATGGATGAATACATTATTGGTGCCAACTATACATATGTGCACGAATTTGCGTGGATGAATTTATTATGTGTACATTATTGAATGTGATGCAGGGCTATAAACCAAAATCAGTGCTGCCGATAGCACCATTCAAAGGATCATACGTTCATAAAGGTGAAGGTCAACTTTTAGATTCTGATGTCGCTATCACTTTTTCTTACTCAAACGATGCTTATGAGCGTCGCCAAAGGTAATAACTCTATTAGAATTTTACTACATGTAGTTCTTTGTTAGTTTGGAAGATAAATTCACTGATACTTTAGTAAATGAATGTATGCGTAAATCATTTATTGCTCTGTAGGCTTCGTGTAAAATTTTTTCTTACAAAAATGTGTTCAATTAAGTTAAACTTAATTAATACATTTAATGTTTTATCTATGCAATATAATAAACTTTGTTTTTTATGCACTGTATAATAATGGATTATAATTTACACGCATTTTTGCTGATGCGCGTATGCAAAAAAAATTTTTTTGGTTAAAATGTTACATTTTTCTGTACAAATCTTTTTGTATTTTTGTTATCCATACTGTATACTATTTGTTCTAAGTGCCCTTTCTCCCTGTTGCTAATGTTTCATTCAAGAATAAAACGACGCCAGGGGTCTACGAACTTCTCACCTTTTACTGGAAATATGGAAATTTCGCCGCATTTGCCTGCTCATGAGGCAAACGTATCAGAATTGATCATGTCAAATCAAAATCTGGAACAGAAAATTTTTGAGTTAGAGTCAGAAATGCAGCGGTTAAAAAATGAGAACAGTCGATGGAGTGAGGTAATTACATATGTTTTTTTTTACTCTGAGAGCTGATTCTGGGACTCCTCTAATTGTTTTCTAACAAGATTTTTTAATTTTAATTAAGTAACTTCACATATGATGAATTTACTATTATCGAATTTTCAGTTTTTACATTCTGTTAGCAAAAAAAATCTCGAAATTTGTACTTTTCATTAATAGACAGCTTTTCTAAATTGAGATTGACAAATGTTTCAAAATCATTGATCTTCGCAGTTTACCGTATCTTTAGTATTTATCAAATACTGGTTTTTCTCTTAATGATTTTTAATTTTTTGTGCAGGTTAACAATGCTCTTTTGAAGAAAATGAAGAGTTAGATAGTTAGACTCAAAAGCTGCTTTGTTCTATTGTGCAAATCAATGTTTTTATCATTATTTTAGGTCATGTTTATGATCTAATTTTAAAGTAGAAGCTCACGGCTATTTTTCTATGATATGTTTTACCATTGCCTAAATACTCGAATGAACTGAGCTTAAACATGAAAAACAGTTAATAGGAAAAAAATCAGAATTTGCACATGAATAAAAAAAAGACCAAATTGGAAAATAACAATGCCGCAAATGCAGCTGTTGTGGAAAAGGTAAAAATTTTGTCGCTATTCTTCATGTGATATATTACAAGGATAATAGGTACAACCGGAACTTGCAATTTATACTTCATCAATTCCCTATTGTACGATACAAAGAGTTGGTAACAAAACTGGTCCCTTAGCTCACAGGTCGCATCACTTAAATAATGACAAATTTATTTGTAGAATTCGTCCATTGTGAATGGATTTCCTCGTAAGCAACATTAATTCTAGGATATAATGCGCAATCAATCGTACATATAATTGTTCTTTCATTGAGGATATTTTACCAAAATATGTAGTCAATTATATTAAAAAAAGTTCTTGAAGAAATTTCTGCTAAGATACTGCCTAGAATTAGCTTTCACTGCCATATGAAAAAATAGCATCCTTATGGGAGTAATTTGCTACTGCTCTAATTGACATGTTATAAAATCAAAGTGTGCTGCAACAATAGAAATGCTACATTTGTAAGCAAATTCGAAGCATATACCGGAAGAGTATGACATTTTTTGGCTTTTTGATTAGCGTCAGTTGCAAAGTGTAACTATACCGCAAATAAACAATTTGGCCAGAGTTTTTAAATGTCATTACCGCTTCTGCAATGAATTATAATGCGACATATAATCATCCCAAATCTTATACCTATTTTTGTTCAAGACAAACGTGTCAGCTGCTTGCTATGACTCAAACATCATTGCCCTTCCTCCCATAGTGCGCTACAGTCATCATATGCATCTGATTTCGAGGCAACAAAACAGTAAAATGTACTGATGTTGCTTCTGGAGAAGAAGGAATAACAAAGATTGTTCAACTTTCTAGAAGGCATAATACTTCAATTCAAGTTCCGATGTAAATTTTCAATATGATAATTACAACTATCCTACTTGCGGTAATCCTAGCAATATGCCTGGTGTGTGCTATTGTACTAGCTTTAAGGGCTGGAATAATTCAATTATATTTCCTCAGTAGTGTTGAAAGATGCTTGTAGATTAAAGATATTAACTGGAACACGTGTAGACCATTTTTATGGATGATTTATCTGTTATAACAAAATTGATGCAGTACAAAGTGTCCTAGCTGATGTCAATCAAATTATGTGTAAGCTTTTACCTAACTAACTCAAATTATTCATGTCAGCCTTATGGGTCATTTGTTATTCAAAAGATCAAGCATGAATAAGCCAGTTCATGAGACAAGTATAAGCTTTAAATGTTTAATGAAGATAATGTCAAAATATGTAGGAGTGAACTCCATATCCTACTTATACAAAAAGATCCCTCTCAGTACATTTCCATAAATTTTCTGATGTTTCTACAGTTTTCAAAATTTACTTATAATCCTAAGTAAATTTGTACATATAGCTCTCTATCAACACTGTCAGTAATATTCACTTAATTTGCTATATGACTGACACAAATGGGAATACTGTTTATACCAACTCACTGCTATATTTTTCCTCGCTTTATGCAGTAACTGCTACATTGTTGTATTGCTCTTACTAGAGGAAGAAGTCATCCGCTCTCATTGTTCATCCTCATTGCTTGCCCAACCAATCTGCATATACATTAAAGCTTATTTTTGCTTACTTTTAGTCTTGCTTTGTGTAAGAGTCCTTCAATACACTATTATGCATTTGAAATAAACAAGAAAACGTATCCAGAATATTGTATAATAGTATAAATACGGTTTGAATTTCCAAATCTTACGTGCATATTCAGTAATACAAAGTAAGCCAGAAGCACAAGAGAGATACACATTTAATTTAGTATGTTAGAACCTACTTTATGTGTTGCCAAGAATGAATCTTGCAACACATTGCAAAATGTATTATGAGTACAACTCTTTGAAAGAATTGTACATGAATACAATACTACAATAAATGAATCACGGTTCCATGACAAATCACACAGCAATAGATTAAATCCAGACAGTATATCAGATGAATTCAATCATGTGTTGCTGAGAGTAATTCTTGTCAACACATTAGATAATATGCTAATGACTTAACTCAAATACAAATGAATGTATCTAACTACAATTAGTGACTTTGAATTGAAAGCACAATGTTCAAATCGATTCCTAACACTTTGTGCACCTTTTTTGTTTTCCTCATCTTTGACAAATAAATGGTTTGAAGATTCAGGAAATTTTGAAATCCAGGAAGCAGTTTTTCTAAATATTGGCAGTATTTTCAGTAAAGAACATTAACCAAATGAAGGATTGGAATGGAACAACTTATGCTTTTGAGGCAATGGTAACTTGCGGACTATCATTTAATCTTAACAGCAAATGAGAAATTTAGCAACTGTTTCCTCATCTCTAGGAGATCATAGAGAAGTATTGTTAGCAATTTGATCTGAAGGTGCTTGATTACATTTGGGGAGGAAAAAATTTGGTCAACAATTATGCTACTGTCAACAAAAAATGACTAGATGTTGCTTAGCATCCAGTGAATATGAGTTGATTTTCACTCCAAGCTAAAGAGTTCATAGCAATCAATGCAGCTTTATTGTTTTTGTGCATTTACTATACTATCTTTATTAAACAGCCTGTTCTTTTTAGCAATACATACAATTTCTTTAAAAATTGTTCTGCATATAACCTGTAATATTGCAGATTGTAAAAGCTGACAAGAAATCTATTTTTAAGTTTCTAAAAGTGTCAGTGCTTACAAATTTTTGAGGTTACGGTCAAGGTTTAGGGTTAAAATAACAGTAGAATGATTGTAATTTTTGTTTTTAAATAGAATACCCACACAGTTGTAAAATGATAAATTAGTGTGGTCCACACTATTTTCAATGAAATAGATTTTTTTGGCCCACACTATTTTTAATGAAATAAATTTTTCTGGCCCACACTATTTCAATGCTAATCAAATAGAGTGTGGGCTAAAAAGTAGTTGTCTACACTGATGATAATTTTTTATGAGACATTTTATTCCATAAATAATGTGGCTCACATTAAATGGTTGCATTAGAGTACTAAGAAAAAATGCAAAAAATTTCTACCAAACTGCTTGCATCATCAGGACCTTCAAACCATAGGCTTCAAAATTCCATCTACTTTAATCAATTTAAACGTGATACTCCCGTTGGAGTTGTTGTATCCAAGATAGCAAATACTGCTGAATTTTAAGGTAGATATCATTAAAAAATACATTGTTTGGTACAACAAAAGTGCTTTTTTCAATAATCAAATTACATGAATATAAACAAGTTTCTCAATAAGGCTAAATTCAGGAATAAAAATATTCCAAAATCTTTTAATGCTCAATAACACACTGGAAAGATTATTCCTTTGACCACTTTACTATCAAAACCATAAAATGAACATATGCTGGAGTTCACAATTTCACCGCCATGGAATGAACAATAATCAAACTATTGTTGAAAGGCAACTTTGTGATATGTTCAATAAGAATCATATTCTTGAAAACCTCGGATTCCTGATATATCGATTTAGTATAAAATTAATTTCACTCTGTGATGGCTTATAAAATTTCTTACTCTTGTGGTGCTACTACAGGAATTCTAGTTTCAACTCACTACGTTAGTATTATTGTGTTGAGTTCGGCAAACATTTCTCTTTTTTTCTTCATCTATTCTTTTAATTTTTTTTCATTTTTTCCGTTAGAATTTGGAAATAAAATTTGTCTGGGAAGTATTTTCATATTTTTGCATGCACACCAAGTCCCTTGTAGTCGATGAACAATCAAATAAATGTCGTGATGACATTAATTCTATGAAGTTTTCTTTCTTTCTTTTAGCGTTGTGCAATCAGTGTAATGCGTTTTTGAGCTCAAGGTCGTGACATTAGCGAACATGTTTGATATTTCGTTTTAGTAAATGCCAAAATCATGTCTTTATTAACACATTCCGTACGTTGCACTCAGATTGCATGTTTTTCAAGCTGTGAACGGAATGCCAAGAGTATATCATCGTTATAAGAATCCATTTCCGGTCAATCATTATTTGAGAGTTACGGATTCTGAAGAAGTTCATTCAGAGTAAGAAATTCTATAAGTCTCATATCTGCCAGACTTGAATATCTAGTATCTATGGTTTGCCTAAATTTCACATCATTTCTCGCAATATCCTTGAATGCTTGAATGATTTTAGATACCTTCGAATTCAATTATGAAGTAATCCTGAAGATAATGCTTCAATGGTGGACCCAGTTTTTTCTGATGATGAAATGCTTGAATCTCAGGCTCGGCAATGGATACGAGGAGATGCAAATAGACAGGTATGACTTCAAATATTTTTTTCTGATTGGTGCAAAATATTATGTACGTGATTATATTAAGATAGCGTAACAAGAAATGAAATGAGCTTTTGCCAAAAACTTTCATGTTCTGTAGACTCATTAAACCACCATTATACTGAGAGTGTTGCAGGCCTGGTGGGACAAGATGCAGAAATCAAAACTTGAAATGCAGAAAAGTCAAAAGTTGAGGTAATTTTACCAATGCTTATTTACGTCTTTTTAATTGAGAATGAATTAATATTATTAGATTCTCGCAACATCCATTGGTTTACAATATATTGTGGCAGGATCACATTTAAGTTTAATGAAGGCCTTATCTATGTACAGATGAAAAAAATCATGGCAATGTGTAAAAAAAGCATAAGAAATTTTGAAAATACAAAAAAAGTAATTGATTTTATCTTACTATAGATAAGACTTGAAACGGTGGCTATTAGCACTGTATTCCTAGGCTAAATTGTTTCGGAGCTTTACTACCATTTATTGATTTAGAGCAACTGTGCATATTGATGATCGTTCTAAATTTTCCAAAATATAAAACAATATTTAATTAGAATTTTTTCATATCATTAATTGTATCTTGGAATATATTGTCTATCATTTTTGTTACACATATATTTTTGAATTGTAGAATGGACAGTGTAACTGAAGAGCTAAACACTCTAGTGCTTTACTTGAAGAATATAGAATCTCTAACAGGGTAAGAATTTTTTAAATTGCTGCTTCGAGACTGAAAATTTTGAAAACACGTCACTATCTATATGCTACAGCTAACGTGCATACTTTTGAACATGAATGTCTTCGTTATGGATTGTTTATTACAGATTAAATCTCGTGGAGCGAAGTAAGAATTCAAGGCAGAAAATCAAGCTCACTGCAAGTGGTCTAGCTTTAGTAATTTTTTCAACATTATTCCCCATATGGACTGTATGGAAATTTATTTCAATTCTATTTGATGTGGACGCCCATAATTCTGTCCGATTCTAGACCATTGAAATTAGAACAATACTCGGCATACAAAATTGCATTCATATTTCCATTATTTTTTCCAAATTTTCTGCATTATATAACTTTTGTGTACTTCGGTATTCAGATATTTATTGAATTGATACTTACATGCGATATTTAAGTCATAGTTTCTAGAAATTCTCTTTACGAGATTCTAGTGAGGATTTGATATATGTAAAGAACTGAACAAGCAAATGATTTTTACAATCTGATTTCAAATTGGCGATAATTTTTAATTGGATAAGTTTTTTGTTGTGGCCAAAATCAATTCAGTGCACACACACACATGTACATATATCGAGTAGAATTGTACGTAAACTGCTTTAACGTCACATTTATTTACTTCCAATTCTTTGAATTAATATAAAAATTCGTAAAGTGGGTCTAGCTTCACAGATGTATTATCTCCTTCTGACATTCCTTCCTATAAGATGAAAACAGCTATAACCACAATTCATATTGAAAAATGGGACTAGAGTATCTCTATCTGGTATTATAATCTGCTGCAAGTATGCAGGCTATATAAAAATAAATGCATTTATATTATTTTTTGGCATACCCTTTGAATTTGAAGAGTATACATGTATGTATTCAGATGAAATTGCAGATAATCTTTCATACCGATTTAATCCCAGAAGACTTGACTGCAGCTTCAGCAACCTAAAGATTTTTAAAGCATTTATGGTACAGTAATTTGAATTTCAGTGAATACATAAGCAGCTGCTTGTTTTGAATGTTCATTAGCAATGATTCATCATTAACTTAAAAGCAATGGTATTTATTTACGTACCTCGAGAAGATTGTCCAATTTCTGGAAAACAGCTGCAATCTTAGCAAATGGACCGAGTAAAGCTTTACGGAGTACTCCTGTGCCGCAACAATGAATTAAGGTTTTCGAGAAAGAATTTACAAGAAAATGCTACCCCTTGCTCAAAACATTTGATTAGCTAAAGAATAATTAAATTTGCTTCTTCAAACATTCATCAAGTCTTTTCTGAGCACATCATGATCATAAACGAGAAACAGAATTGTTAAAATATCGGGAATTGAATCAAAAATAAATATTTAGAGAAAGAGACCTTAGAACTTTGTATCAATTATACCTCCAATTGAATATATGCATATCTCACATAAATTACCTAATGCTTTGATTTATTCAAACGTACAATATCAGATCTTACGATAAAAAAATATATTTGCGAGCCTTCCATAAACTTAATTTTTCTGTAACTCCACAGGTAAATTCTGGCTTTGAAATAGAAACACGTGTGTGAATAAATTGGTACCTATTCCGAGTTGAGGTTGGGTATATTTTACCATTCGAATGACTTGAGCATTCTTCTTCATTTTCTCTCCTATGTATTGCGTCGATGTGCTGATTTCATCTACCAACCCCAAACTCTAGAACATATCAAACATATATATATATATCCACAGATTCGAAAATCAATATTGAAAAAATCTGCTCGTAATAATGCCAATAACTTTACGGAAAGAAACATGTTGCAATAATAAAGTCCATATTCAACAAAGAAGTCAATAATAATAAATGTATGCACCATAGGACCGATTGACTTGCACTTTCAGATATATATCTTAAGGTTATGGATATAAAAGTAAGATTCATCAATAAGCATGACAATACAAGATAACTTGTATACTTTGTTGGAGAGAGTTCATATATATGTTAAGTGAAAAGTTCTAGAAACACTTTGAAAAGTCCTTCAAATGTTCTAGAAAGTTAATAAATGTCCTTCAAATAGAGCGGTTGACGGACTCGCATGAAAAGCATAGATATTCAGTGAACGATACATGAATACATACCTTTGCATGCAAACCTAGCCATACTTCGCCTGTACCAACTAGATCAATATTTAGGAAAGGTCTATGCCGTGCAATATGAGCTTTGAATGCTGCCTAACAAAGAAAACGAAAAATCATTTTAAAATTCTAATTGAATATTTTTTGCGCAAATTTAGAAATAAATACAAGGTACCTGCACATCGTTTATCATAAGCTGGTATTTTTCCAATGTCTCACGAGTCACCTAGAAAAAGTATATAAGAGAAATCAATAATACATTATATTATGATACATATATATATAATTGTGTCCATATATAGTAAAACTAACTAAATTTTGATTCATTTTCTTTAAATTGAATAGAATAAAATTTGAACAAAATTGCATTTAATTGTTACAGATAGAAATCCGGTGGATAAACTAGGACCATAGATCTTCAAGCCTTTTTGTCTGTTGCTCTATACTTTCTAATGCAGGTCATATCATACTATTTCCACAATTTTGAAAAAAGAACACATTTTTATAACTCTTTCTACGAGTATACGCACATGCAAAACGAGCGAATAATATTTTAGTATTATAGAAAATATGAACCAATAGTAATTGATTTATCTTGCAAAACCCACCTCATTGGTTAATCCAATTGGCGCTTTGTACTTTCCAGCAGTTAATAGGTAATTTTCAACTCCAAGCTGTGACAGATGAAGTATTTACATTATTACATTGCATACGTACAAAAATGAAAATACTATAGTATTCAATACGAAAACCTTTTTGAGAGCTTTGTGAATATTGATTGTGGCTCCCATCACACCAATACTACCCACCTGCATAATAAAATAAAGATAAAAAAGACAAATCTAAGCAAAATTTGGATGCAGCAAATTTTTCAAAACTACCACGTTAGTTTGTATTGCAACTTCCGAAATTCAGCATCTAAAAAAATCTGATGCTGAACCTTGACACAGTTCAACTTTTTTATTTAAAGTAAAATTTATGAACATCAAATTTATTTTATCCAACGTTTACTATGGTTGCTAGTAGAATTTAATTTGATGTAATATTCGATTTTAAGAATTTCAAAAAATATTTAGCACATTAATATATATTAGAAATGCATAGAAAAATTATGTATTTAAATTTATATTTTATATATACGACTCACTAAAGCAAAAGGGGCTGCCACAAGGTGAGAAGCTACTGCAGCCATCATATAACCTCCTATTATATAAAATAACATATTTATGAATAGAAGATTTTATATTCTATTCAAATTTAGTATTGCACGTATAGATATTTATATATCTTTGATTTCAAAACAAACCATATCTACATACCACTAGCAGCTACAGTATCAACGCAGACAGTAAGCTGCACCCCAGCACTCCTTAATCTTTCAAGATGTGCTATGAGAAAGAGAGAAAATTCAAATTTTTTAGCCTGTATACAGACAATATGTCTTAGGGGAAATTAAAAAGTATAGCAAAAAATGAATAAAAATGGCTTAAACATTACAATAATGAAAAGTAGAATGCCATCTTGCCGAAGAAGGGTAGCGCATACTTCAGGGGTTTATTTTTGAAATTTTTCGTCACAAATTTTATTCTAGAACAAAATCCGAGCACACTCGCAACATTCTGGTATGATAAGAAATCATTATAAATATGCATTTTTCTCTCTATTTTAATATTGATAACTAAGTTAGGTTATATATCAGCTTATACTGACGCAGAATTGAATAGTATACTAGCCTTTATTTGAATAAATTGTTACAGAACAGTTTCCAGAACAATTCTATGTTGCAGTATAACTGTGTACACTCTATCTTCGTACACTATAAGATGATAATTTTAACACTTTTCTCTATGTGGTATATTGTAGTCAAGCAGTTCTAGCACCTATGCATTCAACACAATGTTTTCTGAACAATTCGGAACAACGAATTAACTAGAAATACTCATATGCATAGAAAACATAGGTAAATAGCTCCTAACGCCACACTCATTAACAGAATGTAGAAAATTCATAAATATTCTGGAACAAAGTCATGAGTATACTCACCTGCAGCAAGCCCATACTCGCCGACACCACCGCCAGGACTCGTAAGTAATATTACAACTTCATCCGTATTCGGCCGAACTGTTTCTAATAAGAAGCTAACCTATTAAAACATAGTGTTCAACTATAAATAAATAGAGGAGTATTTTTTCTAATTCTGAACATATTTATGTTGGTACACATTTTGTTTTAACAATGATCTTACATTCGAAAAATATAGAGCATTGAATGTATTTTTATATGAAAAAATCAAGCATCTATCACATTTATATAAGTGCATCAAAATAATGGCAGATTCTTTTCGCATAAGAAATGATTTAAAAACCAATAATCTATTTCAATTAGTCGCATAATATGATAACTTGACATGGCAAAAGTAAATTTCATAAAATTATCTAAATATGTATATATATTTTTAGGAGCGAGCTCAAAGCTACCTCCCTGCATACTTTGAAAAACAATTTGAACAAATAGTTTATCTGCAAAAAAATAACTCTGGTTTCGCTTACATAAAAAAATCTTTAAGTGGGGAATTTTCTTAAAGATGTAATATTTACATACTTTTTTACATATGTAAGTGAGGAATATTACTTAAAAGATTTAATACTTATTTATTGATTTTTTATTTGTATTTTAAAATTGATTCATTGTGATCAATATTAGCGTAAATACGTATTCGTAATCTTGCCGCATGATAACTACATGTAGAGCAATTGAAATTTTACATATAAAGCTTACCGCGTCAGCCACAAAGGATCCCATGCCTAGTACAACATCTTGAGCAGTCAATTCTAGCACATATACTTTAGATTGAGGCTTCAGCTCATCAACCATTTCCTTGAAGACAAATTTACTTGCATCAATACTTGATTCTGGTATAAATTTTTAGAGATTATAGTCCATAAACATTAAAAGGTAACAAATTTTGAAACTGTCAAATTAAAACTGTGCACAAAAAGTTCAAAAAGGAATAGTTAAATATGGTTCCATGTTTATTCTATTTAACATATATATGCATGTTCATGCAGCTTAAAAATAAGAAGTAAATTGAAAATATAGCTAAAAAATAATACGTAAGAAGCACTATGTATACATATATATGCATAAGTATGTTAATTAAAACCTCTCGTGACTCTTGAGCTGTAACATTCTGTGTTCCTAATGCAGAATATGCCTCAGCAGTCACATTCATACAGACACCAGCATTATTTTCCCTTGAACATAAAAAATGCAAAAATTAAATGAAATAGAAACAGATCTGCTTCTGAGCTATACATTTTCATGTAAAAATTAAGTTTCATATATATATATATATGCATATTTCAAAGTTATATTCTGTCCTCAAAATACTAACGTATAGCAGGATAAAATAAAGAATAAATCCTAACAAATTGCATCGATTGAAAAGATATAACGTACAACAAGCTTTGAATATAACCAACCTGTAAGGACCACGGTATGAATCTGTTATATTCGAAAAAAAGAAACTGCGCTTGTCACTAGATGACTTTTGTTTATTCGTTATAGGCGAAATTTCATTAAAATAAAATTTATTATATCCGATGCGCACTTTTCTTGTAATTTTATGCTCATTCAAAATACTGCTTGTTTTCAAATTTTAAAATATTTGTCAATAATATTGCAAAAATAACTTACAAGACATCTGAATTTGATTTCATAGGTACATCGCTTTCTGCATCATCGAAGGTTCCGGTATACAAATTAAAAGGAAATATTTTCTGAAGCTTATCCGTCCAGCTTGTTCCTTTTGGCTCTCCTTCAATAGCCTGCTTACGTATGGTATCATCGCCTTTAGTGTTGTCATCGTCTGTTTCTATGATACTATCTTTTTTGTGCATTTCCTCTGCATTTGTAGATTGTGGCTGAGTGTTACACGTTGAAGGCTTTTCCTTTACATATAAAAATAATTTCACCGAAGAGTACTAATAGATACATGTAAACATATGCACGTGCCATCTGTACGCTGATGAGTAACGGTCAAGAATGGCTTACTCATAAGTCAGCAGTTCTAATGGCATGATGAGATGTACAAAAGTCTCGAATAGAAGGCAATGGCTATTATTCAAATCATGAAGCTTAATTTTACACGATCGTTCAGTATGGATTAACTATAGAAAGCATATTTACAGATATATCGAAACATAACACTATTTTACATGCATACGAATATATATTCGAATATTATTTTTGACAACTACTTACAAACACAGTATGTAATAAATGCTGCATCCCTGCCACACTCGATATACTTGTCTGTAAAATTGAAAATGTACAACTCCAGATTTATGATAAATCGCATACAAGATAATATACAATAAGTACTGACCTTATTAAGGCCCAATATTGCAACATTAATTTTCTTATCCATCTGCTTCAATGCTTCTTTATCCTGGAATATATGCATGTGCATATTGGATATATGTATTATTTATTCAAATACTAAAATTGATATTTTTCTCTGTCAGTTTTCAGCAACAGATTTTATTGAAAAAATGGTTTTTTAACAATTATATTTTGAGTTTTTCAAATATTAAAAACCCAAAGAAATATTTTCTAAAGACCCCAAATTTAACTTATTAAAACTTTCAAATATTGTCTAACATCCTTCAAACTTATCGTTCACTGTTAAAAATAATGTACAAGTGTCTGTTGGAAACACACAACAATGAAAAGTCTCCAATTTTAGAATAAAATATTTGAAAAAATTCAAGCAGAAAAATTGCTATGCACTTAGTATTACTAATAACAAAAAAATTGCCCAATATTTGTATTTTATTTTAATAACTTGAATTTAATTTTACTACAATTTTGTAGTTCAAAGAATAGGAAAAAAAATTAATGCTTTGTTATTTGAAGTAAAATGAAATCATGTCTATGCATATGGAGCCTTAGTGCAGAAAGTTCATCAACATCAAATCATTTTTAAAATACAAGGAATTGTAATGAGAAAAGTAGACTTACCGGTGAAAATTCAAAGTTCATTGGCTCAAATGAAAAGTGTCGACGACCTAAACCTCTGTCGCCTAACTGTAGGTCAAATAGGGCCCCGCGTAGAGTATTTCGACTTCCTCCGGTCTAAAAAAATATTCTATAAAACATCAATTGACTCAACATTTACAAATGATATAGTAACAAAAAATTCAGTGGAATAGACACGTAAAAAGGAGCATATCATTGAAAGTGAATTTTTGGATGCATAGTCTAGAAGCAATATTTCAGTAAAGAGAGCGTATTTATATAGCTTATTAGCTGCACACTTTGCAAAGTAATATATTATCGCACAAAAGATGATGTACATTACCCATTAGTTCTGAGGCTACAATGAAATCTTGAGGACAAGAATCAAGTTTGAACAGTGGAATTCAAGAAATAAAAAAACTTATGAGAAAATTTAAATTCAGATTAAATTCTGCATTTACATTATATATAGTTAATGAAGAATATAAAAGAAAAATGAGGGTTAAAAACTTGTCATAACACATCTATATGTCAGTGAATTCTATACGAATGTACGTATGTATGTATGCATGCATTTCATCATAAAAGATACACTGATAATAAACGGACCTTTTGGTATAAATTAACTGCATATACAATGAAGGCCACTAAGCTGACAAAGGTCTGCAAGTTACTGCAGAATAAAAATTTTAAAGAAATGTCACAAAAAATAAACTTTACATTAAACAAATAAGTTTTACTTGCCATTTACGAAGAATTTGTAACGCAACAACGACGGAAAGAGCCACAAAAGATACAACCTTCAATGTCTTCGCTGCCTAAAATAAATTAGACAAAACTTCAATTAAAATAGGGCATTAGCAGTTTTTATAATTTTGATTCAAAGAGAAAATCAGCGAATTAGTAATTTTACACACCCTAGATTAGTTCAATCGAACACAATGGAAATCCAGTAAGGTTTTCAGGGTTTTGTCCAGTAACGAGTATAAACACACTGAATTCTGTGTGCAAATAGATCAATACGCCAAGATTTATTACATTTAGGATAAATATATACATATATATGTATGATGAATGCACGCAGTAAAAAGCAGATTGTTTTAAAAATTAGCAAATGTATGTTTTTACCTTTAAAAGCAGACTTTTAGATGGCACCGCTTTTCGTAATGGACTGAACTTATTCTTACTTGGCTATCAGAGCAGATAAAAATATAGTCAGCTAAGTGCATTTATTTTGTTCGCTCATGAATATTTTGATTTGATACATGGCAATACCGATCAACGAGAATTTATGCCTCAAGCAAACTTAAGTCGTACATTGTCAGCATTACCCAAATATTCGAAGAAACTTAGACTCAAGCAACTTTTTTCGTGTTTTAAATGATGAAAATATTAGAAAATATGAATTACTTTTGTGCACGTAAAGAAAATTGGCAAACTGCTTTCAAGCATATTAATATTTACATGATTCTAACACACCTTACGGATCCTTAAATTATTCGCATCTCGCTCCTTATCAAGCGATTTCCTTTTACTTTTCCATGATTCCTCTAATTCTTCATCTGTTTCGTATTCTGACTCCTCGCTTATTGACTGCGTACTTTCATCACCATCAACGCATTCTTTGCTTTCAGTATCACTCCAACCATGCAATTCACCTTACAATCGTGACAAATAGTAAGACCATAATGCTATGATGTAATACACTATCCGAGAAGAGCAAAATATACCTCCGCGAATTAGGCGATACTTCGTGTATTGTCTACTACAGAGTTTCGGTCGAATATTAGAAGATAATTTCTGTCTGAAACTTTCGCTGAGACAAACGCCACAAATTTCACAAAGAAACAAGAAGAGGCTGATAGACTTCATGAAGCAGAATATGAACACTTAATTTAAAGATATTTTTTGGCGAGTCCACTTCGAAATGAGTGAAAAACGATTCAAACAAATGAGTTGTAGTCTTTTCCAGCAATGCGTTTTTCTCAAGTTCAGTAACCTCTCACAAACAGACTATGTAATTTCATTCACTGTCGGTTGCAACAGTAATTATCAGTCAATCGATTTTATCAGTCGTCAATAAGGAACACCCCTTGTTAAAGATTATTCCACTCGTTTCTTGAGCACTCATATGAACTTTTGGAAAGAATACAAGTTTTCAAATGAAATTAGGAGAGTTGAGATGAAAAAAAGACAAAATGAAATGTTTTGCCTAAAATCAAAAACAATTTTTTTCCTAATTTCAGTAGAATATACTCCTGCACTTAATATGATAAAAATGTACACCAGCAAGCACACCAAATAAATGGAATTTATTATTAAGTAAACTATCACATTATGATATGTCACCTACAGATTGTCATTCAATTTGAAGGACAAATAGGTGAATAATGAATGAGGAACCTCATGTACGTAAATAAATATTAATTTCACTTATTAATAAATAGCAATAACTAGTTTCAGCTTTGCAATTATTACCATGCTAGAGAAAACAGTGCTATAGAGATAATAGCATAACCATTAAATGGAAAAGCAGTATTAAATAATTGAAGGAAAAAAAAGAAAAAGAAAATACAAATAAATTATATTATGAATCAAAGCGGATGACCAACAACTATAATTACTCAGCAATGGCTCCAGAAAAACCAGCGTATAGCATGCATTGTGATAATGTAGAAGGGTGAGAAGAAATTACTTAATTGTAACAATGTCATGCAGGCCACATGGGGGTAACCTTGCGGGCTGCTTAAAATATCTTATGAAATTACAAATTAAATTGCTGATCTCAAAAGACATTACAAAATAATGTCAGTGAAAACATGGGTAAATTGGAGTAACTTATAAACAGGGTAGATTCCTGGTACTAGAGCAGTAAATATCCTAACGCAGTAGAGTGAGAAAAAAATTGATCTGGAAAACAAAGTAATATGTTGAAGGGTCAGGATCTAATATGTTTTAGCCATGCAATTCATGTTAGAATCATAATTTATCTATGGATTACAATGTTTGTTCATGCACAATTCCTTCAGGAGTTGTATTTATAGTTTGATCTAATTGGTCTTATTTGCACATAGAATAAGTTGTGAGGTGTTGACAAGATTCATTCTTGTCAACACATAAGACAAGATTCATTCTTGTCAACACATAAGACAAGGCTAATATAATTGCACTATTTATACAATATTTTTGTACTTCTTGTTTTACTCTTACTTTTTGGTTTAAGTGTTAGCACGATTAGTTAGTCTCAACAAAAACAAAGTAACATTTTCAAGTTTGTAACACATTTTCAGTAAGTCAATAATCTCCTGAATTTCATTGACAATTGTCCATCATCGTAGAAGACAGAGCGACATCATCACATTTTCAAGTAATTATGAAGTAACAAAACATTTTATAAAGTTGTATTTGAGGGAACACTTGAGTTATCGGAAATATTGGAAAATGTGAAGGATAGGATTTAAAATAGGAATTATAGATTTAAATATTGCTAAAACTAACTAATAGTACTGATGCATGATTCAAGAAGCCAGAGCAAAACAAGGAACACGAAAACATTGCACAAACAATGTAATTATATTTATCTTATCTCATGTGTTGAGAATGAATCTTGTCAACACCTTACTACTTATTCTACGAGCATACAAGACGAATTAGATCAAACTATTAATACGACTCCTTGAAGGAATTGTGCATGAACTATAACACAAGTGAATCATGATTCTATGACGAATTACATGGCGAAAACATATTAGATCATGACAAATACATAAAGGGAAAAATGGCTTGCAATCTTATATGAAAAAATGAAATACAAGTAGAAATCTTGACCCCCCTCTATGATCACAAAGTGGCTGACAAAGGTTCAACATTGTATATCAACACGTGAATTGTCAGTACAAAGAGTGTGGCATTTCCGTAAGAAATCGAACAGGAATATTGCTGTTGTTCAAATTGGATACTAAAGTCTACCTTCACATATTCTGAATCTTTGCTGAACACCGCTGATGACAGAGCATTAGAACAATATATATAACAGCAGCATCACGTTCTGAAGTCATTCACTTGGGACAGAAAACGTTTTAAAGCAGTGTATTTTAGGGAGAAAGTGCATTATTGGTATTTGAACTGTAAATTCAAATTTTAAATACAAAATCAATAATTTGAAATGGAAAGCTGATCGATCCTGAGGAACAATTTAATGCGGGAACACAACAGAGTAACTAGTAGAATGTGGCAACTATGATAAAAAAACATCATACAAAAATAGACTTAAAATATTCTAAATGAAAAATTCAAGACTGAAATAAGCTTCAACAGAAATATATAGTTCAATAAAATGATGGATTTAATAATAATAATATTTTGCTTCATAACCGTGATAAAAACGATACATAATTTTAGCAAAATATTATCCGTAAACTCTTGAAATTATATCAGGCTACTTGAACACATTTGCATGAAATTAAATTTCTCTACTTAAGGTAATACTATAACAATCACTGGACTGCTCAAAAAGTAAAAGTTTTCATTAGTTCCTTATTTTACTAAATTAGGCATATGCCACACAATCTTTTGCTCGATGCCCTTCCGCGCCACAACAGTGACATGCTGTATGATTGTGCTCGCACTTATCTCCACGCTTACAATCTAAATAGTTATAGTAACGGCAAATTTGTTTCGGTGGAGATTCAAAACCTGAAAGCGCAAGAAATTTACGAAAAAATGTAGCATTTTAAGAGTAACTATTCCTGACACATTTATAATCCACTAATTAATTTTTTCAATTTTTTAGAAATCTATACTCCATATCTATCATACTTGCTTAATATATTTGATTTAGCTAAACTTATATCAAATTTATGCAAAAAATATAAAATTATAGCTAAAGGAATTATTTGAGCGAAATTATTCTATGGATTTTCAATGAGTCTTTTTTTAACTGAAATACCCTTCACCATTCATGAATCTTCATTTTCATGATCACGATGCATGACATCAAACCATTCATTGTGAAATGTCGCCCTCTAACTTGAAATAAATTAAAAATAATGTAAATTTTTTACCACCTTTAGAATTTCGTAAAAACATTCGTGGGTATTGCAAAGGATGCATTAGCTTATCAGATACCACACCAGTTCCATTTAGAACTGACCCTAGTCGTCTTCCCGATTGAGACATTTTTTGCGCAGTTCTAGAAATAAATTTATATATTTTACATTAAAATACATCATTATTACTAGTGTATGCATAGAAAAGTATTAAAATGCATGTGTTCATTATTTAACATATAAAATTATACTAAATCTGTCAAAAATGAAACATCCCTACAAGAGTTCTTTTTTAGAAGGATTCTAACCATTCAAAACTATTCTGAGCTTTTTTTAAGGACATAGATTGAAAATTTTTAGTCATACATCGTTTTGTCTTCTCCAATATGAAAAACCCGACGACAAGTTTTACCACAAATAGTCCACATTGATGTAGGCTAAAGTAGTATACAATCCACTTCACATGCCATTCTTAAACATGCAGTTACAGAATAAGTTATTTGAATATAGCTCAAGTTGAAGTATAATCAAGTATGTCAACATTTAATTGCATATTTCCTTTTCTTCATTCTCCATTATCAATTATTAGCACAATAAAAATTAAATAAGATAAATATGTACTGGGTAAACCTTTCTTGAATAGATTCCCACCATGTTGAAAATGATCGAATAATCCCATCATCACTGGCAATTTGGGATGCGGCCTTAGCTAATTTC
This sequence comes from Vaucheria bursata, assembly GCA_032358265.1. Lineage (NCBI taxonomy): Eukaryota > Xanthophyceae > Vaucheriales > Vaucheriaceae > Vaucheria > Vaucheria bursata. The sequence goes on along the minus strand of JAULBW010008282.1, from coordinate 50,539 downwards.
ACTGCTTTCACTACCAAAATCTGCATATATATATATATATATATATATAACTAATAAACTAAAAAAAATGAAATCTGCCAGAACAGTTCAAAGTAAAAGAATTTTTATTGGCGAAGTAAAAAGTTGCGTTATATTCATTGGTGTTTGGCTTTTGAACATGTATTGGAAAACCAATGGTATTTAAAAGGTCAAAATATGAATATATTTGCTCTTAACCAGAGAATACTTGTACCACACGTATAAACATCTTATAAGAGAAAGAAATGAAAAAATTCTTTGTGCATATGTTTTAAAAACTGAAAGAAATTACCCTTAAACGTACATTTAAAAATAAATTTTTGTTAGAACAGGTTAGAATATACCTCTGGCTTCAATAATGATTGCAATAAAGGTATTAGTACTACTAGTGTATCCAATTCTCGGTTCCCTCCGATATCTAAGAATACAATTTGTGGCTCTGCATAAAATCAAAATATACATTGCATGAAAAATCAAAAAAGAAAAAAGTTTTTAGAGAGATAAATTCATCAGTTAGATAAATGTAGTTTGAATGAGAACATCGGAAGAAATATCACTGCAATTTCTCTACTTATTAAGCTAGAAAAGTGAAATAAAAAATCAATTTGTGAGTATTTTAAGCTCCACAAAAAGCTTCTAAAGCAATTTCAATCTTCTGCATCGGGTTAATCGTGTCCACTATTTTTTAATCGAGTAAAGTAAAAACTAGCTATCTTCCCCCTCGTTAAAATTAGTGGTGCAGTCTATAAAGTATGAATCTACCTGCTGCAATTTCAACCAGTCGTTGCCGGTCTAAAATAGCATCTACACACTCAAAAAATATTCCAGGATTTGCTTCTCTAGCAGCTTCTATAACCTTAAATCAAATATGCCATGAATATGTATATATAAAAAGAGATATTGGATTGAATAAATTTTGAAATTTACAATGCAACACGGAAGGTCAGAATTTTAAATTTATTGATAACCTTCAGCAATTGACATAAAGGAAGCAATTTTTAGTAATTTCATATTAAGGAATAATTGAACAGATGATGTCAAAATTCTGCATCATGAAATGAGAACAATAAAAGATTAATCTAAAATGAACGAATCATTTATAATTTCAAAATATTAATTAAAGATTTTATTCCTTTTTAAAAATAATCGTATTTCATAAAAAGATGATAATGAATTCTTGATGAAAATGTAGTAAAATGAAAAAATCTACTGGAGCAAAAGTGTCAAATTTAGAATGTAAGAAAAAAAATTCCTAGAGTAAAATATTCATATGATTCAAAAAGAGAAATGCTATCTACCTCTTTAGCATTATCAATACCGACAACACTTTCAGTCTTGGAGGCTAAGATAGCAGTACACTTTCCATAAGAGCACCCTATATCAATACAACGATCATTTTCTGTAGGTAAAGCACGGGCAAGCCTCCTAGAGTTTTAAAAAACTATCAATAGTGCCTCGTTTGTGGCAGTAAAAGAATCGTGCACCTGTAGCCATCAGTAGTGGCTGTAACAATTATCTGATGTTGACTTCGGTCAATCTGAAAGAAATTCGGCATTTGTGCAATAAACTGATGATCAATGTAAATGGATCTAGGAATAAAAGATACATTTTAAATATATTATCATTTAATATGGCAAGATAGGTAGCCTCCTATAATTTTCCTGAATGTCCTCACCTTCATCATACGGGATGGCCTGATATGGTATTCTTTTCCATCTTCTTCGAATGCTACTTTAACTCTTCCAGCGTACGGACCTTCCTCCTTCAATTCTTCGCTTACTATAGCTCTGAGTTGGTCATACATTGTATGCACAACATCTCCTGGCTTCAGGGTTGGATCTAATCTTGGAGGAAACAGACTCCATCGATAACCTGCATCATCGCACTGAGCTTCCATCGAGTTTTTTATTTTTACGAACAATTTACAGTTAAATAAGGCTTTTAGCGGTATGCGGAGTCCCTAAGTGTACCACCTTAGGACGACTAAAAATCAGTTTTACTATTCAGAGTACCTCTATTTAATTATTTGAAAGAGAAACATTTTATCGAAAGGTTCTTGGCGTTGCTGATTGAAAAAGAAGAATATTAACCCTTTCATTGGTGGCAAAAGATTTTGGTCGCTCTATGGTGGTGCATGTATAAAAATTGAGAAATAAGTGAATGTAATTTTACCAAATCATCTTAAATCGACCATTGATATACAATTTCATCGAAAAAAACAGCCATTCAATTCATTGAATATTGCAACCACGCGCACCATCAATGACACAGTCATCAAAGTCGTAAATCATACGATAACTCCTGCTTCTCTCTGAGTTTGCTTTAATTCCGAAACCTATATTACATAGGGGCTATAACTTTTGATGCTATACAGTTGTACGGAGAAGAATGACGACGTTTAAGATCTCTTTGCGCTCAAGATTTGAGATGTGTTTCATATTGGGCTCAAAGAGTTTTGGTTAATCTTAAATGCTATCACATTGGCATTTTCTTCATCGAATATGAGCTTAAATCGTATAATCCCCAACCATTCGATAAGTAGTTCGGTTCATCAAACATTCTTGTGAGAAAACCCTCGAACGCAGATAGAAGAACAAATGAAGTCTTTTTTGCGACTCTATACAGTGTCTTCGATGAAAGTATATCATGCATGTTATGAACTATATCTATTTGGCCTGCTGCTATATTCCCGTGCGGTAGTCTCTGTAAGTGCTCTCCTCGCGCGCTTGCAAGTTGAACATCTATATGAAACAGCACACTATTTTATTTTTTACGAGACATGATGAAATATGTACTATCCGTGTTTCAAGTCCAAGCAGTTACTGCTGTGATGACGACACAGTACGTCTGATCTTCCATTCAATATTGGATGCTCAAGAATTTACATTTTTCTATTGTGTTCCCAAATATTTAAATGTATGATCCATCATGCTTAAATTTTTTTTTGAATAGCACCAAGAGCCGGCCTGCCTTTGCGGAATTTTAAATCAAGTGTAATATGGTTAGTACAGATACAAGTCTTATCACTGTAGAAAAATCCTGAATCTAGAAATTTAAAAATTTGTTCAATTCACAATAGTCTGTGCATATTGTTCGATATTATGTCTGAATGTACATAAAAAATATTTTCAGAAAGTGAAGGAAATACGCATAGATGCAATAAATTCATTAAAATATTGTACATTATCTGAAACTCCGATAAAACCACCAGTTTAAAGCGCATCATATTTGTAGAAATGATTTCCAATAATTGACACTGTTAATTAACTAAAGTTCGAGTCTTTTAAAATGAAATTGGGCTAATAACTAGATATCTGTCTGCAGTATTAATTCTCGGTAAATGAAGTTCTCTATCGCAATGTGGATATGAAAGCCCACCCTTTGTAGAAATTTTTTTTATATTACGATTTGGTAGTGAGATTGTAACAGTGTGACAAAAATTATTCAGAACTGATGTCGTAATCTATGTATATATATTTATTTAATAGACTAGCCAATTACATGTAGCTAAAATGTACTCATATAAGATGGGCTGCAAATGACAAAATGTAACAAAAAACCTAATTAATTTTCTGTTTAGAATTAGTTTAAATCCACTGTACTGGAAATGAAGTTCATTTAGGGGATAAATAGTTCCTTAATTGATTGGTCAACTAGTATAAAAGAATAGATTTGATGTGTAAAGTATCTTCATTGCAGTTGTATGAAACTCTCTTGAACTTCTCGAAATCAGTCACAATTGCATATAATTTCAAGATTCAACATGGTTGAATGAACCCAACTTTGGCCTACATTCAATAATCTGATATTATTTTCGATATTGATTAGTTACCTTTTTACAACTTTAAGACGCATTCATATAGGAAATCAGCAAGAAAAATTTGTTTGAACTGTATATTAGCGTTATCTTATTAAGTATGAAGCATTTTAGGGATGGAATTATGATGATCCTATGAATATCGATTTTTAGAATTTACACTATTGTCAGACGACGCCCTGCAGGAGTTTCAGATTTTGAAACCATCATATGTACAACCCCCGCCTACAAAGAAAAAGGAAAAATATACAAATGAATTTTACAAAAGGCAAGATTGTGAACATTTACCTCATATTTTACTTCAACTTTGTTGGGGTCAGCATCGAATGGAAGTGCAATTGTACGCGATGCCCTACCAAAGGACCTTTCTCTGGTGCGCCATGTCACATTATCTGTATCTTTAAACTCTCGCTTTTGCTCTGTGCAAATAGTTGCTGTGCGCCTCGTGTCATCAACTGTTACCTTCACATCATCTTTGGTGCATCCAGGCACATCAAACATAATGTCGTAATTTGTATCCGTTTCACGAACATCCATGCTCAACATGTTGGGTTGCATAATATTGGACGTTCGAGGAGTTAGCATAGATGTCCCAAACCTTCCCCAAGGAGTAACATTCTGCATTAAGGAAAGCTCACCATAACTAACTAATTCATTAATCATCAAAAAGTGCAAATTCGTACTCCAGACAAATCTGAACCAAGTCTACGCCCACCCCATGGACTAAGCATATCATCCCTCCACGGCGATCCCCCCCAACCAAAACCTCTTGGTGTTAGAGCCATTCTTTAATGTTTCAACACGGTGTGTATGTTTATGGCATCAGACAACCTTGGAAAATATAAGCCAGATTGTTGAAGTTCAATATATTGGTGACTTGCCACTTAAAATATATATCTTTAATTTGAATTTTTTTGTCATATTCAACATTTTCACAAGATTTGAATCCTTCCTAGTTTATTGCCATATATTACTTTGTCCAGGAATATTTTTTTCAAAGGTTAGGACTAGGGTTAGGGTTACTAAACTTAATGTTGAAGCATATTATAAATGCAGTTTGCTGGCACTAAATTGAAACTCTCGTGTAAGAGTCAAAATTGAGCCAAGATTATAGCTTGTGCAGTGGTTTTCTTACATTTTTTTCTGCTTTTACTTTCACATAATCCATTTAAATTTTAGAGCATTCAAATATTTCTACTGCTACAAAAACTTGCTAGTGTGCCTAATTAAATTTTTTAAGTTTTTTATATTTTCTTAATTTGTAGTATTATTATATTTAACCGCTTATTTTCTCAGTTATATGCTCCATCATTCACACTTTTTTTGTACCTTTGTGGTACTTTATATAACTTTTTTTCTCAATGCACTTCTTGTCTTTCATTCTCAATTAAAAAATTTGGAATTACAAGCTTTTGCTCAGCGCCTGGAATCATTTACAAAATGTGCATTGTCTATTTATCATCATGTCCAAGATTTAGGCATGCCAAGGCAAATTTTAACATGCAAACTGATAGTATCTAGTACCTCGCAGTCATCTCTTCATCAACTTGTCATAGTAGTACAGGAAACTCAAAGCACAGGTTAACAATAATATCCACAATTCTAATTAGATCTGGGTTTCTACAATAAGTTTTAACAGTATGCTACAGCAAAAACTAGTTAGATCTTTATCAAAGAATATAGATCATCATTCAGCTTATAAAAATAAGAAAGTACCCAAAACACACTTTTTGTCAGCCTTTGAACAATGATCAATGATAAATATTTAACTAGCCAACAAGGATATTTTACTGAACATCTAAGCTCTCATATTCAGGAGGCTTCTAGAAAATGAAGTCATGTAATAAATTTCATAAATGTCACTTAAAATGTGCTCTTTAATAGAAGATTAAAAAATGTTTACATTTAGCTAGTATACTAATGCTCCATTCCATTATCAGGTTCTTCACAAATCTTTTGCAGTTAAAAATATACTTACAACAAAACTGCTTTTCTAAATGTGCAAAAAAGACTAATGTGATGGCAAAAAGTGCAAAGGACACAAAAACTTATTCACAATCAAAAAATATTCATGCATATGAAGGCTATGAACTATTTTAAAGTTTCAGATATTTAACTGAGCTATCTGTAATGCCAAGTAGTATTACCATACTTGCAGGATTTAACAACAATATATTTTGATAGAGGAACTACTCTTTATGATAGTTTTTGTTCTTGTATCACTGGCTGCCTAATATATGAAAATAAAGTTGATGCATACCAAACTATTTTAAATGTCCATGTAACAATCTTTGTTGGCATATTGGAAAACAAGCATCTACAAAAGATCATTACTGAAAGGACCAAATTTGCTGCTGTAAACCAAAGCCACACAAAAGTAGGGAAACTCATGTACTATGTTGTGTTGAGGCAACATTGGGTTTTTCAGACAGTAAAATCCCATTAATACCAGATCTGAGAGATCAGATGCTTACCTGATATCCTCAACTACATATTGACACTTTTTTTAAGGTTGACTAGTGAAGTGGAATGTATTCAGTATTTAGAAGCCAACAAAAACGGACCAGAAAACTCAGTTGGAAAACAACCAGTAAGAAAAGTTCTAGCATGATTTTTTGCCCTACAAATTCAAGTGCAAAATAAATAAATTTGTTGCAAATTAACTGTGGACAAAATGGTACCATATATTCAAAAAAGGTTTTCTATGGAAACATAAAGAGATTATGTACTTTGATAGAAATTGAAATTGCCCTGATGTACAGTAATTGATCCAAACATGTGCTGAGGAATCTGTTTCTAATAAGGTTTGTCTTGCAAAAATAATGACAGCTGCTATAGAAATATGCACATACTCAGTAGTGAGTGACTAGCCCAGACTCATTTATTATACCAAAAATGAAGACTATTTTTTACAAAGGCTATACAGAGAAAAAGGCAAAGCTCTATGCCTATGAAGGTCAAAAATGAATGAGCCTTAGAAAAAAAAACTTATTTGCACTGTAAGCATGAAATTAATGAATGGGATTACCCAGTATTTTAACCATAGCAAATGTGCATGTTGCATACTCATTTCAAGCTAACAATGCACTGGTAGATAGTGCTTGTTATTGAACAAATCCACAAAAGGCATCAAAGAGTTATATCTGAACAGGGCTAGATTACGTATTATTTTACTTGAATTAAGATCAATTTATTTCTTTTAACAGCAGAATATGTAAAGAATATTTTCTGTTAAAGTTTTTGTTCAACTTTTTGCTGCACTTAAGAAAATAGTATATGATATGGAACTACAATAATGAGTACACCAAGGCAAGACATGAGATAAATGAATTATAATATATTGGGTGGAACATAGCAAAACCTGAAGAAGCTTATCCTGTGTGATTGGAAGTGAGATATCCAGTCACTCAGGAGATAATGCATATAGTTGATAATTGACTATATTCAATTATCAGCTGTGTTTGAATGGAAACAGCTATTTGTCAATCAACACAGCAATCCTAGCAGTTATCACAATTGTTTAACAAATTGTTGTGACACACAACAAAACAGGCAAACAATGCAAAAGAGTAACAGCTCTAATGTACATTATATCTTGACCTGTGTTATGAGAAGTGATTACACTTCTTTAACGCAACATTACTCATTTTTGACCTATTGTATGACTAGCCACTTATTGAGAATGTGACTAGCATAAAAATAAAGAATGTTCCTAATAGGAACATCTGCAGCTAAAATAGAAAAAGGAATTAACTTACAATATAAGTTAATTCCGGACACAAATATCATTTGCATTTGATGTTCCTGTTAAAAATTAACTTGTTCATGGTTAAATTCATGTTATAGCTGTGGAGTTCTGTTTTATGGCAAATTATTGTTCTGTATATTTCAATTCTAAGTTCATAGCAACTCATTATTCTGCATATTGGAGTTCTAAGCTTATGGCAAGTCATTGCTGGACTTTTGGTGACTGGCTAAGCTTAGGATTTGCGTGTTGCTGTGTAATATGTTCACTTCCAGCAGCACAATTTATGTCTGTGTAAATATACTCTTAGTTTTTAGTTATATTTGTATATACATTTGTAACAGTTCCCTAAAGAATCTAAAAAACTGAAGTATTAAGGTAACTATGCAAGACCTACGCCTAGTTTATCATACAGAGCCAAGCACTGGATTGCATAAGATTAAAGCTAAATACAAAGAAATTGTAAGGATTACTGCATCCAAATTAGGCTAAAATTGGTTAAATATGTGTTAGGATTGTTGCATCCAAATAATGCTAACATCAGTTATATATGACTACTTAAAATGTGGCAAGTCATTATCAAACTAACAATTATTATGGTGAGTCATCATTTAGCTTTAACAATGAAATAAATTGATAAGAAGATTTACCTCTGATTGCACAAGTAGCCTTAGCAGTCTTGCACTTAAGTCCTGTAAATAAACTATACATCATAGTTTAGTCCTGTCTTAGTCCTGTCTTGTCATAACCCTGTCTTGCCTACAGCTAGGTCTTTAAATCTATTGAAATATTTGCTGTCTAACAAAAATGTGGGCATTGCAGAAAAGTTATTGTACAACCATTAAAAATTTTTACAGCTGAAAAATGTAAAATACCAGAGTTATGCTTGGGCATAAGTCTATATAAAGATAGATTTAGCTTACTTTCAGTGTGCAAAACTCATGATGTTGAAAGTTGTGAGACTGGTCAAGTGATCAGAAACAAGATGTTTATCCCATCAGGAGCCAGTAGAAAATAGTCCAATGCTAGTTTGAACACAGATTTTTTAAGTGTAAGTGCCTGAACTTTGGGGCAGTACGTCTCCCAGCCAAAAGAAACTTAATTGTTCTACACCTCTGATCTAAAACTTTGATGTTCATGGTGATATTGTCTAGATCAGAATAAAAAAATGGCCAGAGGCACTATTATTAATCACAACTTTCTTAGTGTAATAAAGATAATTGATTTTTTGGTCAGAAAAAGTATGACAAGGCATGTTCTCTAAAAGTTCATAGTCAGCATGTTGTGCATGATATCTTTACAAGGAAGATTACTATCTATGAAAAAAGTTAAAAAAGATAAATTTTGAATTGAATATTCTGAAATAAGATTTTCATTAGCATTAAGTGTTTTCTAATCAAGTCTATTATCGTATCATCTGAATCAGCAACAACTTGTGTTAGTATTAGAGACTAAGGTAAAAAAATTTGAATGCACTGCTAATCAACAGGAAGAGGTAAAAAAGGTACATGTTCGGAAGAAAATAAGGTCCAAATCTATGTGAGTTCATTGATTTGCAACTTTTTTGGCCAAAATATCAATAGCAAGTTTTTTGTTACATTAAGAATTTAGCTTGTGCCAGGTAAGGGAATACAAAACACCAAGACAAATTTGCTGCAACGGCTAAAATTTATGAAACAGATAAGACTTAACAAGTTTGCATAGGATTCTTAGTCAGAAAAGAGTGAATAAGACAAAAAATAGCACATAATGCTCTTTAAGTAGACAAGGTTCCTAGCTTTTAAGCTCTTTTTTAACTTCCAAAGATTTTGGGTTTCTTTAATTGAGTTGCGCTATGGAGTCTTTTGAGGTAGAGCAAAAAGGCCTTTAAAGACTTAAGCAACTATTTTGCAACCAAAAAAGTTTTGACTAAATAAACATAGAAGAATAAAAAAGCAGATGATTCCCTTGAAACTTTTGAAGCAATGAGATTAAATCTAATTTGCATGAATAAAAAAATAATGCCAATTCAGTTTGCAGTGTAACTAAATTTCAAGTTTAGTACAAATACAGCCAGTTTATTTGTTTGTATGTAAAACTAAGATAATTCATATAATGATTGGATCATTTACAAGAAAAAACTTTCCAAAGTCCGTGTAGCAAGGCACCTTGTATCTGATGTAACAATGTTAAAACTTAAGTCAATAATTGACAAGCAGAAAATACCAAACTACTTGGGAAAAAGTCTTTCAGATGGTGACTTGATAGTATTTGGTTAATGCAAATGCAAATGCAAGCTTTTCAAAACTTGAGGCAGATACTCTATTGATCTTGCAGAAACCAATTTAATAATCTCACTCAAGGTTCAGTCCATTGCACTGTAAACAGTCAAGCACAGATGGATTGAATTGTGTATCAAGATATTATATTTTCCTCTAAAGGCAGAGGTTAAAGAGAAAAACATTTGCATGCATCCAGGACTCTGGCTCTTGCTGAATAGCATTGTTCAATACTGCATGAAATCAGTAGAAGATGAACAAGAGATTTACCATGACACTTCAAATTTTGTTAAGAAAACTTAGAAGAAGCACAAATCTCAAACAAAACAAAAAAAGGCAGAAAAAAGTTATACAAAGTAATGCAAGGCACAAAAAATTCAATTCAACAGTTGCAAAGAAGAAAAACTATTGTATGCTTGAAGAGATATGCTAATGAAAACCAGATATAGAGATCTTAATAAAAAATAGATTTAAACATGGTCTTAAAAAATGCTAATGATGAGTCACCAGGCACACAACATACTGAAGAAACAAGCAAAAGAGGTGCTTTAATACTGCAATGGCTGCTAATGACAACCATTATCATCATGGTATGATGAGGCAAGTAAAAATGCAGTGCAAACAAGAAAAAATGACAGGAAAATGGTTTGATAGCATATTTCACAAATAATAGAAAATGATGGCATAAACAACTGCTTCAAAATGCATGATGCTGCTGAAACAAGTGCATTAAGAGCTACCACAAAAACAAAAATAAATGGTAAAGATATCAGATATTTTAAATAAAAGTATACATGATGTAACCAACATCTTTACCAAGTTTTACTGTCAAGTTTATGTTTTGGCAATAAATAAAGAACTAAATAAGATACGAAAAAGTTGGCCTTTTAGAAAACTGTGAGTTAATTAAATTATCCAGAGACTTGCATCAGTTCAGAACCAAATCCAAATGCTGAACTTATACACTAAATTTTGACAGATTCTAATTAAAAATTGAAAAAAATGAAAAAAAACTTGAACAAGTGAAAAACGAGAAATATGGAAAAATATGAAAAAAAACAAAAAAATAAAAAATGGCTTGAAGTCAAATCTGACATTTATTTCTTGAAATATATCAAAGTCAATTCCAAACAGCCAAAAAGGTTTAGTAATACATAAGATTGCAAAAACATTACATACATATCACAAAGATATTTATAAAGTTCTTTCTATACCAATGTGAGAAGGAATTTATTGCACCTTGATTTTCTAAATGACAAATAAGATTGAAAACAAATGCAAGTTATAGCTAGGATTACTTTATCACTGCATACTCTGGATTTGGTCTTCAACTGAATTCTTCCAAAACCCTAAGATTATGTAGTACTGCACAGCAACAGAATTTAAAACTAACCTGTCAACTAAATTATATGATTGGATAACAGATCAAAACTCTGAGTGGATATAAAACACATGCTTGTAGATTGTTAACTGTATACTATTGATTAGGACTTTTTCTAGTATCTATAGTCTACTAACTTTATTGCAGTATCATTCATTTAATTAAAATTTCAATAGAAACAATTTCAATTTTTTTATTTGTGTGCTATTTTATCAAATTTCAGAAAAAATGTATATGCACACTTTTATATGAGCATAGTATGAAGTATTGTAATTTAAAGTCTAGTACAGGCTTAGTCCTGGGCTTGGTAAGTTCATAATTGGAAAATAATATTACCAATTGTTAGGAATTAACTCCTTAAGGGGTTAATTTTATATTATAGCTGTGGAGTTCTACAAAGTTTTGAGGCAAGTCAATTTTAACATGTCGGACTGTGGTGACAGGTTGGGATCACAATTTGTGTGTTGCTGTAAAGTATATTCACTTTCAGCAATACAATTGTGTTTGTATAAAATATACTCCCTCACTGTTGTAATTTTGCATCTTACTTGTTTAGCTTGCAAATTTATAACAGTTTGCTAGAAGACACGTTGCTGGTAATTCAGCAGTTTTCAGTTTCCATTTTTTAGCTCCCATTCTTAGGTTTTAGTACTATCTTCCACTTGGTTTTGTTCTCTTCTGTGATTTTTTTTTCTGTCTGGCAGAAGTTCCTTGCTTTGATCTTCATTTCTCATTTGCTTGATATTTTGCTTATTTGTCTCTTTTCACTTGCTCTTTCTGTCCTTGCTTGGATCTTTAGACTTGATTCTTTTGATTTGTTTGTTTCCAAAAAATGTTTTCTAAGTAAAAAATGTTCACTAAAGTGTCTAGTAATTTGGAGCTCTCAAATCTTTTTACCTCTAACCATAGCAGCAACGGGCCACTGTACCTTAGCCACAAAAGTCTGAAAGAGTTGTTAGAGGAAAGCAAGTAAAGATAATCCTGGTTGAGTGCCTTACACCAAGCAGAAAACTTAACCAGAAACAAATTTTATGGATGAAGTTCCTGGATTTATAGTCTTGAGTCATTGTATGTCACCTTACCAACAAGCAGTCAAATAGTTTATTTAAGAAGTTATAATGATCAAATGAAGTAATTGCACAGCTCCATTGGAAAAGAGATAGTGCAGAACAATAATTGAGAGAAGCTTACAAGATACCTAGTTTTTAATGAGTAGTACCACAAAATGCTGGCCACAGAAAATCTAAAGTTGATACTCGAACACAATTCTTTGGAGATAAGGACCATACTAAGGCCTTTTTTGCCTAGCTAGATATATACTTTGAACTTCAGACTTCTTGCTTTCCTGATGACTGCATTAAGATATTATTTGTAATCAGTCACATGAAGAGCACAGCATTTAACTGGGCCCTTCCATATTTTTATGCTGATCATGCTATTCTATTCAACTGCAAACAATTCATTGAGAGTTTTAAGATCACTTTTGGCAATGCTGATAGTGTCAGGATATATGCCCTGTCTCCAGATACTAGGACCCGTACAGCCCCCCTACCTCTTGGGAGTTGATGGTACAATGGTATGAAAATTGAGCAGTAGTACCAAGGTCTCAGGTTTGAATCCCGATGCTTCCAAATATTATCTTAGCTATACATTCACCCAAGAATCCAAACAGATAGACCTCAACAAGTAGCAGGAGAGCTATTAGAACTCAAACAAGGTTGAAATTTGGTAATATTGTATATTTCAGACTTTCAGCACTCAAGTTCAGAATTAAACTGGTCCAGCACTGCCCAATTGATAGATATGTTTGACAAAGGCCAAAGTAAAGAAATAAGGTAGTCTCTTTGTAGCTATGAATGATCCACATCTTCAGCTGAGTTTTCAAACTAGTCTCTTGCATTCACAGCAGACACTTGGAGTTTTGTCAGGAGTTCTTTAATGCATCTTGACCTTTGCAAGACCTGCACCTGTTATTGATAATGAAGTAGAAGATATGATTATGAAGGCTACATAATGTCACAGCTCATTGAGCTCTCAGGAACAACAAAGAAGGATGGATGAGAACTTATCGTTATACTGTGGTGAGGGCAGACGTATTGTTACCTCCTGCCCTAAGCAACCTAAAACATTGCAGATTAAAACCTGATTGATGCAACATCTCAAACTGGTAAACAGCATCCATAGTTTTGTGTAGAACTTATGATTGAAGGGCAAGGGGTCACATCAGTAAATGCTTTAGTTGACTCAGGTGCAGATCACTCATTAGTGGATGCGCATTTTCTTCAGTCCCTTAAGCTTTTATTTCAGCCTTTACATGACCCTATTACATCTGAAAATATTAAAGGTAAAACCTTTATTGTCTGGTACAATTTATTGCTCTGTAACATTGGAATTGAGAAACAAGAAGGTTACATTTACTCACACATTCGATGTTCTACAGTCAGTTGTCTCTCCTATCATTCTGGGTATGGACTGGCTCTGGAAGTATAACCCATGTGTCAACTAGAATACTCCTTCTATTAAAATTTCTTTGTTAGAAAAGAAAAAGAAGAATTAAGGAGTTACCTTACATTCTGAACCAATGAAATCATCAATTATATGTGATGTGAGAGTAAATTAATACCAGTTGATAATCCAGCTGAAAATATACTTTAAGAAATTGATACATTTCCAGCCAATCAACCAGAAGAAATTTTGAGCCTTGTATCAGCCCAGTATCATAAATTTACTTCTGTCTTTTCAAAACAACTTGCCAATATGTTACCAAAACATTGTAAGCTTGACATTGGCAGTGATATTCGAGCAGAGAAAAAGATAGCATATGGTTCAATATATTCATTATTAGAGTCCAAATTAAAAGTGTTTCATATTTACTTGGATGAACAACTGGAGAAAGGGTTCATTTAATGTTCAAAGTCTCCTACAGGTGCACCTATATTTTGTGGAGAAAAAGAGTGGAGATCTGCAGCCAGTAATTGGCTATTGTGGTCTCAATTTGATCACAGTTATTAATAGATATCCTCTTCCCTTGATCCACAAGCTGCTACATCAATTTGCAAATGATCAAGTTTTCACAAAAATCAACTTACAAGGAGCCTATAACTTGTTGCTCATTTGCAAAGGAGATGAATGGAACACAGCTTTCTACTGCAGATTTAGACACTGAATATTTGGTAATGCCATTTGGATTTACTAATGCATCTCCTATCTTTTAGAATATGAGGAATTAAATATATTTTCACTACTATGATCAGTCTTTTGTTAGTTTTGATGACAATATTTTATTCAAAAAATCTTGAGCAACATATACAACTTGTACCTATGGTATCTAAACGTTCAGCAAAGAATTATCTTTATGAAAAGTTGAAAAAGTGCAAACTTTCAGTTACTAAGGTCAATTTTTGTGGTTATACCACTTCCAATTTGAGTATTTCTAGAGATCCAAAAAGAACTAAGAGTATTGAAACTTGTCTCATTCCAACTAATGTCAAATCTCTTCAGTCTTTTTTTTGGAAGTTGCAAACTTCTGCTGCATATTTATACCACAGTATTCAAATTCATTGTTTCTATGTTGTGCCTGTTGAAGAAAGATCAGAATTTTGATTGAAATTATGATTGCCAATCATCTTTTGATAGATTGAAGCTCAATTTTAATTCAATTTCACAATTACAATATTCTGATACAACCAGGCTATTTATAGTTGAAGATGATACATCAAACTTTGCCATTAGTAGGCTTCTCTCAAAACTTTGATGGTGAGACATATCCAGTTGCATACTACTCACAGAAGTTAACTACACCCAAAATTAAATACAAGGTACATGATAAAGAACTCCTTGCTATTGTTGCTTGTTTCTACAAGTGGAGACCCTTTTTGTTAAGTAATGCTGAACTTACTAAAGTCTTCACAGATTGCCTAAACATGTTATACTTTTCATCTTCTAAAAAATTAAACCAATGACAAGTTTACTGATCTCTGTTCCTTTGTAACTTTAGTTTTCAGATTGTTTTCAATTCAGTAAAGATGGAGGAAATCCTGATGCATTAAGTAGTAGACAAAATTATTAATTACAGGGCTTTGATAATCAGGTACAAGGTTAGAACCATGCCCTTTTACCTAAGGAACAATTTTTTATTGGTATTATTGAAGAATGTAACAAACTATTTCTATTGGATTAAATTAAACTTGCTCAAGCCACAGATAGTGATATTCAAGAGCTGAAGAAAAAAACAGAATTTTTTAGAGAAAGTAAGTGTATCATGTATTATGGACAAACAGTTGTGCCTAAAGAGCTAAGCATGGAAATTTATAAAATTGGCTATAATTCCCTAATTGTCAGCCATACTGAAATTTGAAAGGCTTTTAAATTCATTTCAAGGAAATTCTGGTGGCCTGCAATGCGGAAGGATATAGTTGCTTATACTGAATTGTGTCATGTTTGCACTCAGTCAGTCAACACATTTAAAACCAGCAGGTCTTTTGCACCTGTTACCAGTTCCTCCAAAAACATGGTATTCAATCTTCACAGATTTTGTTGTCCATTTTTAACCTATTTGAGGTAAAGATTCAACTTTAGTAAATGCAGATAGATTCTCAAGAATGGCTCATTTTATTGGCTGCATGAAAAACATTACTTCATCTTAGTTGGCTGATCTATTGCTTAATCATTTTATTTGCCTCATGGTTTTGTCAGGATGCCAGCCCTGCTATCTCTTTAAATTGTTACAACATAACAGCTCAACTATGTTCACTAATATTCATCTATGCTTGCTTATATTTTGCCTACATTTTTGCCCCTTTTATTATATTGTGCCATTTATCCTAATTGCACCTTAAGTGCCAAACTCTTTACATCAACACCTTTATCACAATCCAGTATGGACTTCTTTGTTCTACACCTCTACAACTTGCCACATGACATCTTTCTTAAGCTTAATTGAAAACTTCCTGGATTGTTTTCTTCAGCCAGTTTAGCCAGCAAAAGAATCATTCTATTTTCATCATGCTTTCTTAAAACTCTTGTTTACCTTCTTCTATTCCACTTCAAACTCCATTTCAACTGACTGGATATTATTCCAGAGTTGTCATCAAAGCTATAATTTGGCTTTAATTGGCCTTACTATCAATTACTCTGCTTTATTTCTGCCAGACAATTTCTTAGAATTTCTTAAATATCTCTAGAATTATCGCAAACTTAACAATGGAAATTGCATTTACTTATGGAGCAAAAGATGCGGCAAGATTCAGCAAGATTCACCAGAGAACCAATTTCAAGGACACTTCAAGAAGTTATACCACAGGAACTAACGGGAACATGTTTATTTGTTCAGTCTTGTATTTATGTTCACTCTTCTAAGTTTAGTAAAGCTTTCATATTTTATTGAATCTTATTGTATTTGCTGTCTGCCCTTTGCTGTACATTGGTCTTACTCCCTAGCATGGGTACAACTATTATATTATATTTCTGTATCATCCTTCCATTTTAACAGGCATCCCCTACAATATTGTTTCCAATCAGGGATCTGTACTTGTATCTTAATTCTGGTCTTCACTGCTAAAAATTTACAGCAGAACTTTGTACTTATTGACTGCACATCATCTACAATCTGACAGCCAGACTAAGTGGGTAAATCAAGTATTGGAGCAATATCTGCAGACATATTCCAACTTTGAACAAACTATTTGGTTTGACAATCTTTCAAAAGCTGAGTTTTGTTACAATTCACATCATTATACATTGGCTGACATGAGTCTATTCAAGGCAACTTATGGATTTGACTCCCATGTGGATTGGTGCACTAAAATTATTCCTGAATCTTCCCCAATTCTACTTTCTTACCTATCAGAGTTAAGGTATTCCATCTTGCATCTTTGTCTTCAATTAATGCATACTAAAAATACTGCTGAGTGCTTTACAGATGGTAAACCTTGTCATTTGGAGTTTAGGAAGGAGGAAATGGACTTTCTTGATGAACATTTTATTAAAACCAGAAAACCATCTATTAAGCTTGATTAAAAGATGTTAGGACTTTTTAAGATCATCAAAAAGTAGACCCAGTATCCTACAAGTTACAACTCCCATACTTAATGAAAGACTTCACAACGTTTTTCATGTGCCCCTTTTACATCCTATTAAAAACATGCGCAATAAGCCATTAGAACAATGTCCATCCTCTGTTATTTTAGATTGGGAAGACAATCATTATGAAGTTGAAGATACCTTGGATGTAAAATATAAAAATTGAAAGTGGAAATATTTAGTATTCTGGAAGGGGTATTCTGCAAATGAAAATAGTTGAGAACCGGATGAAAACTTGTTGAACTGCAAGTATTTAGCTCAAGACTTTAAAACCCATTACATTTCATCACCAAAGCCTGCAGCTGGGGGAGGGGGCATCTGTTAGGAATTAACTCCTTAAGAGGTCAATTTCATTATATAGCTGTGGAATTCTACAAAGTTCTTAGGCAAGTCGATGTTTGACACATTGGACTGTGGTGATGGGCTATGGTGATAAGTTAGGATTATGACTTATGTGCTGCTGTGAAACATATTCACTTACAGCAGTACAATTGTGTGTGCATAAAATATTCTCTCTTACTATTGTAGTTCTGCTTCTTACTTGTTTTGCTTGTACATTTGTAACATCAATATTGAATTAGATTTTGAGGCTAAAAGAGACTAAATTTTTGTACGGAGGAAAAATTAAGAGATTATGTGCCAGTAGTCCTACAGGTAACTATTACTGGAAATCTTCAATCACATGGCAAGGTATTACAATAAAAGCTTAATTGAATTTTTACTTTGTTCAAAAATAGAGCTTAACATGAGTAAACTTTAACTTTACTCTGATAAGGATGTTTACTGACTAGAGTTGCTACTTAGCTTAAGATAATATCACATTATTCTAGTAGATTTTTAGCTTATAGTAGACTTATAATATCCAAAATATTTTGAGGAAATTTTAATTTGATTGAAAAGAAAAGTAATTGATACACATCATAGTAGTGATTATTTTGTGAATGAAAAACCTGCACTGCTCAAAGCTCAACCGAATGTTTCTCAATGATTAAATCAACAAATTTTTGGCAGGTTTTTATTTCAAATTAAAATTTTTTTTAGTTTCTTGATATACAAACTAAAATTCTTGACACATAGCCTGAAGGTGAGAAATCTACTTGACTGCAGATGCTATCCTTTACCAAAGACTCCAATATTTAATGCTTGTGGTCCTTTACAAAGTTCTAGCATCAAAACTTAACAAGGAGCATTTATTCATTTTGTAGACTAGTCTTATATGTGTCAATGAGTTGGCCAGTGAATAGTTTAACTAGAAAATGTATTGCATTCTTCAACTGAATTTCTTCACAATTTATTTTATGCTTCAGTTCATCTATAGTTGTATATATGATTAACTTATCATTAGAAGCTACCACACATTTTTTCTCTTTTCTAGCTTACACATTTTTTAAAAGCACATTTTGACTTGATGGGACAATTTGAGAAAAAATTAACATATTAGATATTCCGAGTTCTGGCACTTTGAATCACATGATATATAGCATGAAACATTGACTGAATTTCAAGATTTACGCTTCTTATCATAATATCACATTATTGGAAATTTAACTTTAAAGGACCAACCAAAATGTTCCTTTTAGTTGATTTGGCACTAAATTGGAATAAAATTTAATTTTTAATTCATTTCCTTTTAAGGAAAGATGCTGCGTGAATTAAAAGTTAATATTCCTGGGTCAATTTAAAAGTTAATACTTTAAAAAGTCCAATTGAATATTTAATATTATTTAAATAGTACTAACGAATGCTGGAAGTGTTGCGAACATGAGCGTTACTGATTATTTGCAATTCCTGCGCCAGAAACTCTTTTCGATATTTTATGATTTCCCAAGGATCTAAAAGAGAACAGTAATTGAAAAGGGTTTAAATTGCATTAATGCCTCCAGGTCGAAGCCGAAGTAGAGACAGAGTTTCTAGCAGAGGAGGCGGAAGAAATAATAGTAGAGATCGCAGCAGATCAGATAGTGGAGGCCGAGAACGCGAATGGGATGATTCAATTTATTCAAATCCACCAGCACCTAGAGATTACTCATCTTCCAATAGATCCAATCAAGGTGGGAGCAACGATAAATTTAGTACCAACAGTAATTCTGCGCAATCTAGCTCCAGAAATCGGGCCAACAACGACGGTGATTCAAGTAGAAGGCGAGAAGGGAGTAGAGATGATAGATGGGGATCCCGGCGTGATTCTCCTACGCAATCTCGTTTTTCTTCTGGCACTCATGGCCATGGATTTTCTCAAAATGATAGCATTCCACCTGTTGGAAGAGGAAGAGGACGCGAGTTAACCATTCCTGCGTGGATGAAACAAAAGCAAGATGCCGGCATCGGTCCTGAAAATCATTCCCATGCTCCACCTCAGCAGTCTTCTTATTATAATGCACCTAATTCGCAATCAAGTGATAGTCGTGTTCCACCGTATGCCATTCCAGATCGCGGTACTAGAGGACATTCAAGGGATGGCAATCGTGGAAGAGGTCGAAATTCCGACCAACAGCAATTTGATCGAGGGGATCCTCCGTCGCGAAACCAGGAATATCAATCACACGATCGCCGAGGCCCGCCGTCCAAATATAACAATAACTTTAGAGGTAATCAGGGTCAGCCACCAATGTCTAATACTCCAAATAATGGAACAAGCAATCGAGGAGATATGAATACATTTTATGCATCAGATAATGATAATATGAGTGGTGTATCAAGGAGTCCTCAGCCTCAAAATTTGGGTCGAGGTCGCGGTCGCATGAATACTCTGCCGGCATGGATGAGTCGTCAGCAGCAAGAAAATGCTTCAAATTCTTCAAACTTTCTCAATGGACCTAACGTAAACAATTCAGATCCGAATTTTGCTGCTCCAGTGTTAAATGGTGGTGGTTACGCAGAGAATCAAAACTTTATAGCACAGCCACCAATGCAACCAAACTTCAATGTTCCTCCTCCGGGAAGTATTCAATATCCTTGTGAGCCGAATAAGTCACTACCACAAGCGCTTCCACCACACCTCTTTCACCCACAGTCTGGGGCTACATTTCCTCCACTGCAGGTTAGTGGACCTACTGTGAATCGCCCACCTCAGCATTTTCCTCCTAGCCAACAGCCTCTGGGACAACATCAATATCAAATGGGTCAAACTACATCAAAGCAGCCAGTAGAAGTCTTATCTCCTCAGTTTCAATATCCACCACAAAATGCCCCAAGACAGCAACCATTTCAAACTGAACCGGCGCCTTACTCTGAGGCTCCTCGCCAGGATACTCAGCCACAAATACACTCTGCACAGAAATCTAATGCAACACGACCAACTCCGCGAGTTGTTGACACAAACGAGCACTTGCCGTCAAACTGGAAGGCAGTTAACGATCCAGCCACAAATTCTGTGTATTACTGGAACATAACGTCCAATGAAGTAAAATGGGAAAAACCTACGCACTAACTCAGCATTTCGACTGCTAGGTTATTTTAGTATTTCTACGATATGCAATGAATGGATGCATACTTATTTCGAGAGGTTCATACTGAAGTAGGTAGTCTTTAAGTCCTCTCTGAACCTATTGTTATTGAATGAATAAAGAAGTGCGAATTTTGTTCAGTTTTGTTTTCTTGTTTTCAGTTCTTCTATATATATATTTTTTTATAGATAAGTAATACTAAATCTCTTCTTAGTTCTATCACATCAAGGAACATGGTTTTGCAATAGTCCCACCTCAGAAAATGTCGATTGCAAGATTTTCAACCTATTCTTTCGAAAGAATGTATTTTGTATCAAATTTTTTTTAATTTTTGGATTACAGTGTATTTCGACCATTTTTTCCCCAAAATTAACATCAAGATAGTATGTGGTTCATCAATACATATCTGATATTCTGATGCATATAACATTTTTCGCTTTTTGAAAATTTGCTTTGAATAAAGATAAAAATAATATTTTAAACTGCTTGATTATTAACGTGACTCCTATGAAATACATGTGCACACTCAAAATCAATAGTAAACACCTCAACAAATGGAACTAGTGAATTATGTTGTTTTAAATTTCTTATTAAAAAATCTATTGCAACCTAAATATTATTCAATCACCTATGATTTGTCATTCTAGCCACCATAAGCGAACAATATTATTTTAAAATGCAATTTATTTTACCTTATATAGCTATGAATTTTTTTAATTGATTGAACCATTTTTAATGGAAAAATATTCAATTATTGACACCATAACAGATAAGAATGCAGTCTTTAGCATTGTCTATGGTTCCATTGTAAAAATATTAGAAGAATATGTTGGAAGGTATTTCAATTTGTGCAGCTAAAACTTTGACCCAGAAAATATCTTTCAACTAAATTTTTTAGTTAAAATTGTCAGCTTCTGTTTTATGCTTTCAATTTTCCTGACCCGCTTAGACTGATTGTGACCAAAATAATAATAAGAATCTAGATTTAGAATGATCGAAAAAAATTTATTAATCACTTATTCCAAGAAGTAATAGGCCTTTTCAGTTTTTAAGCATTGAAAAATTCATTTCCAAAACCTCAAGGAAACCAAATATATTAAAACTCTGATTTTTCAATAAAATACTTTCAACTGTAAAATAGGTACATGTTTCATTAGTAATCTTTATCATATATGTTCAAGCTAACAAAAGGGCTTTAGTGTGAGTACTCTCTACGAAAACGAATGAAATATTTTCAGAAAGGCTTGTATAGATTAAATGATTAAAATGAGAGGAAAGAGCTCTTTTTTGTAACAATCCAAACATGAAAAAATAGGTAAGTTAAATTAAATTTTCATTCTTTTCCCTATAATTGCAATCTTGCAATATAGTACTAAAAAAAATACTTATTTTTTCATTTTCTCAACTTAAAAACCGCAAACTTAACAGGTATTAGTAACTGAATAATATTAACTGAAAAAAGATTTTAATTTTTTTAGTGATTATCCGCGAGAGCTCCTGTGCAGCATGAATTTAGGTGCGATTGAGGCTATTGCGCAGGAGGTGGCTGGAAAAGCAATCCTTGATCATGCGAGAGAGACAGAAAGGAAATTGGTGAGTCCATTTTTTTAAAACGAAAAATTATTTTCATTGATTACCAAAAATATCTTGAAGGACGAAAAAATAGAGAAGTTAGAAACGTTAGATGAAGATGATTTTGAAAAACTGAGAGCAAAGAGGCGATTGCAGCTTATGAAGCAGCATTCACAGGAGCAGGAATGGCGAAATAATGGTCACGGTCGCTATACGGAACTCTCAGATCAGGTAAATGATCATATCAACGTAAGGGTCTGTCATTATGATGGCTAACCACGTAAAATTTTACTGAAGTATAACTTACAAAAAGGAGAAATCTCGGATAGCAAAATAGGAAAATGTCTTCACTTTGCTTTGAGAGTGATATGACTTGCTTTTTAAATCATATAATTTTTCATTGAAGGCATTGAAAGTTGAAGACTTCAAACGCGATTAAGTTTACGAGCAATACTTGATTATTGAACTTATATTTGGCATAATTGGCCCTTCTATACATTCCTAACATTGACATTTTAAATAAATTTGATAGGGTTATGCATAGAACTATTCTAACATCCTTTAATAATAAAAGCACTAACTTCTAGCCTATCTGGTGTTATTATGATTAGTTTTTTCTTGATATAACGCTCTAACCTATATTTAAAATAAAAACTCCATGTAAATGTTGACACTTATCAATCATTTGCGTAATTTTTAGTGATTGAAAATGATTCACTTTGTCACAGTAAGTAATGATGGAAAATAAGGGCAATGATGCATTTTTCACTTGTATTTAATTACTATTTGCAGAATTACCTCTCTGTATATTTTTATTGTGAAGCCACATACGCAATGAAATATTTGAATTTCTCAAGTTTCATTAATTTAGTCAGTACGGAAAATACCTTGCCAGAATAAAATGAATAATATCAAATTTTTTGTTCCACATTAGGCTGATTTTTTCCAAGCAACTAAGAAAAGTCCACATTTAGCTGTACATTTTTACCGTCCAACTACTGCCCGCTGTGCAATCGTTGATGCACGAATGGAACAGCTCTGTGCTAAGCACATTGAAACGCGGTTCTGCAAAATTAACGCAGAAAAGTCGCCATATCTTGTGGAAAAGCTTAATATAGTTGTCATGCCCACTATTTTATTAATCAGTGGAGGCCAGACAGTGCATCAAATTAGGGGTTTTGATGAACTAGGTGGATCCGATGACTTTCATGAAGATACATTAGCATTTGTGATTTCTCAGTGGGGGTGTTGTAAATATGAGGTAAGCTATTTTATATTTTAACGCTTTGCTGCAATGATTGAGCTTTAAATGCAATGGTAAAAAATAATTTTCAATTTGCTTAGCTTTGTGATTTAGATGAGGATTATTTGATTTTCAGCGTCAAAAATATCTGTACACAGATTTTGGGAGAAATTGCGTTTGTAAGCAAAGAAACCATATCAATTATTCAAAATATCTAGATGAGTATTTTACCATTTGGTAGTGGTGATGCTATTGTCTTACACAGTATATCATGCAGATTGAGACCTCAGATAATTTTTTAAGCTTTATGTTTAACAGCTTAATTCTATTTGGTAAACTTAGGACATAGTCAATTTGCGCTTATAACAAATAATCAAAAAATTTATTTATTCAGATTCTTGTCTATAATTAATTTTCGATATAAACAATTCATTTGGAAGTCTAACAGATTTGTCATATATGAAGATTACTGTATGCGTATTCTGAGCTTCAACGTCAGTAACATATTTTATCTCGTTACTTATTGTGGTGCTTGAAATTTTAGAACATGAGATGAGGCACTAGTAAATTCCTCATATACTGAAATATTTTTTATTCTTAGCAACAATTATACTCAGCTTGCATGATGATATTAATTCACCAATATTTTCAACTTCAGGGAGAACCTCCAGTTGATGCGACGAAACCAAGTCGAAATGGTATAGACAGTGCGAGTACATCTTTCGCTGGAAGCATTATTCGCGAGGGAGGAAAGTGTCGATATGATGATAGTGATGATGACTATACTTAATCAATGGCATATTCAATTTGTTACTGTAAATGAAATTGCTGTAGATTTTCAATTCTTTCGGAAGAAAATGCATTTATATCAATGTAATATCAACTCGAATATTAGACATTTCGAAATGTGGTAAATTCATATAATTTATGGTAATGAATTGTAGAACAAAATATTGCAGTATATTTATGCATCCTTTGATTATCTACTCTTCTTTGCCTGTAAGTTGAGCACCTAGTACACAATAAGCTCCATGCAGGTAGCTTTTCAACAATATTTTTATTTTCTTCTGTCAATTTCTATTTAAATTTTTATATTTGCTGAAAGACTAAATCAACTCATTATCGATTGGAGTGGAATAACTCATAGTCAGCGTTGGAATACATCATCTGTGCCATTAAAAAAGTATAAGACTACATGCACTATTAATTTGGAGCCAACTGAGAGTGCATTCATAAATCCAATTTTACGATTCTAATATATGCGCTGCTGAAGGTCGCTTTAGTATCTTACTTCAGATACAGTAAATGCCTCAGGATAAGAGCAATCAGTCAACCATGCATGCATCCAGGCCGGGATAAGAGTGGTCTAAGTAGTTGGGGGAATACTACTCTTAACCTGAGTCCAGGGAGTCACTTTGCACCAATCACAGAGCAGCTGCTGCAACAGCAGTGGGCCTTGCAGCTTATTTAACACAATCTAAGTGGTGTCCGCAGCAACTGTCAGGACAGTTTACAAATAGTCTTAACTGCAACTTTTTACTCCGTTGAATTTCCAAACTGTCAATTACATTTTTTGCTCATGTACGGTAAATTGAGTTTTTATATCCATTCAAACTTTAATGGACAAGTAGAATCCTTGTATGATCATCACCCACCCATTTTTTAATCTATACAAGACGAAATTGTTTGCCCAACAATTGGTCAAGTCAGAAATAACAGAAAATTTAAGAAACTTTTACAATAAACTGTTGACAATTAATAAACTGGCAAAGAGATCTAGAGTTAAATTTGCTTGAATTAGTTTTTGCTGACAGAAAACATGCCTACTCTCTAGTTCTTAGACACATTTTAAATATTTTATACATTATATTATCAGTTTTTGGACCACATTGAAAATTCAATCAAAATCACTTCTAGAAAACATTGCATATACAAAACACGTCTAAGCGCTAGGTTAGGAGTACATCAGACTCCAGTGAGTTAGATTAAAGCTCTGATTTAGGTTAGAGACATAACACAGAGCTGGTATGCCAGTGGACAAAGTAAAATCTGGCCTAATTTGTGCACACACAGGAACATCAAGATGAGAGGTTCTGCACAGACATGCTGTCTAAGATGACCATACTTGAACTCATTAGTTTGAAAATGTAAAAGTTTGCAAGAGATCTTCTTGGAAGAAATACAGCATTGGCAAGAGTACATTATGTAGGATACTGATCAAGGATTGCAAGTAGCTGATTTAGAAGACCAAGTACAGCTTGGGTCTAGCCAGTAAGAGCTTGTTGGATGCAGGTGTAATGCATGTGCGGAATGAACAAGAACAAACATAGTAACATTTTAGAAAAACAAGCAAGAGCAAAAAAATAATAATAGAATCATATCTGTCAGAATATATGAGCACACTCCTTATCTTTAATCCTACATACAAAAAAGATCCTTCCAACAATATCTATGTCTTTACTGTCTACACCGTGTTTCATTATTCTACAGAGCATTTTCTTAGTATTTCCCAAATTGATATCTCCAATAAACGCCTAACGGAGTAACCTCATAGTTCAATATCTGGTCAATTGTAACACAAACTGACATTTAAAAATAAATCATACAGTATATATTACTGTGTTGCTAGAAGTAAACTCTAGCAATGCAAGACAGACAATTATTCAATCATATGATGGACCAGTAGTAATTGCGCTATGGCACTATTCCATTGGCTAAAGTGAGAATATGATGTCAGCAGTCAGAATTCTTAAACTGAGAACAGAAACAATGACACAACTAACATAATAATAGGATTAACCATTAACCACTTGATTCCTAACACCAATCTGTGCTCAACATTTATTAAATAAAAACACCTTTTACTCTTCTCTGTTTTACTACAATTTTCCTGCTACTGTGCAGAGTAATGTTGTTAGTTTCAGACAAGCTCCCTTTTTGCATACCTTAAAATGATATATTCTTACTATACTACTTTGCTGAGTTTGTTGCTATTGTTTTTATTAGTTCTGCATGCTGTTCTTTCTTATTCTTTTCACAATATCAAGAAGAAATAGGAAATAAAGTACAGATAAGTAAAATATATCACATGTATGTTACATGTGTTTTTGCAAGCATAAACACAACTTGTAAGCAAAATACAAGTATACATTTATTTCGATAAAATTGAATGTAGTCAGCTACGGCTTCATGCACAATTGCATGTGCAGACTATTCAGAATAGGTGGACTTAATTGAATAGTGCGACTAGGTTTTAACACCATAGTTCAAGAAACTGGACAAATGAGTGCTTGTGTACTTCAAACTTACCAGGAAAGAGGACTTGCCAGTGACAATGGTGGTCATCAAAAACTGTACCATGGCAATCAGAAACATCATGTTCAGTGGCAATACTTTGGCTGCCTCAATTAAGAAGCACTAAAAGGCTTTACTGCACCCAACAAGTGGGTGAAAAAGATTGTCAAAATGCTTAGGAATGTACAGCTTTGACTTCTGAAGCAAAGTAACCTTAGTCACAAGGATGCCATTGCTAAAGGACTTACCAAAGTTAGGGAGAAGCAGTGTGATTATAACATAGAAAATATTGACAACATGGATAAAACTAGTCAATATTTATCAGAACCGCTGCAGCTAAAATTGAATTGATTCACTTTTACTAGAAATATTGTAGATTTGAAATGGGATTGGAATTCATTTCCAATCATGCAAGTTGTAGCTTGTAGGTTGTAGCGTAGAAAATCAAGTATTATATATATCTGTGTGTCTTATATTTGCCCGTATTTTCCCTGAGTTTCCGTGCTTTAGTTTACTTAAATAACTTATCAAGACTGGTTATAACAGTTGATTGGATGAAAATGGACAAAGCTACTGCACAACAACTTTTGCAGCAATTTAAGGAATTAGAATTGGAGAGACAAGCAATGAATCAACATGTTATTGAACAACAAGAACAAATTAGCATTCTCACTCATTCATTACATGTGCAATTTTCAAGTTCTCCAGTTGTTGCTCCAACATCTTTATCTGTTCCTTAAGAACTGGATGTAACTCATCCTGAACTATTACATGGAAATTGCTTGAAATTGAGGATATTTATTTTGCAGTTAAAGATTGTTTTTAAGGCTCAACCGTCTTGTTTTTGTAATGATACCGCCCATGTAACTTTGTCAGGATTTCTATATATTACTGCTCTAGTTCCCCATTCCAGATCATGACCTGTGACCCATTTTATCTGTCAATATCTTTTGTGAACTACTTGGTAGCTCATTTTCATTCTATCCGTCTATCCGTGATTTTCCAGGATTTACTCTACAAAACTAAATAGTTCATTCCATGAAGTTTCTTTACCAACATTTCCAATCTACTCGTAATTGCAGCATTTTTACGTCACTGACTGAAATTGAAATTCCTTTCAGTTTTCCGTAAACTTCTTTGCAATTTTGAGGAGACTCTTTGGATTTCTACAAGCTATTGTGCACTTTGCTTTCTTCTAATCACTTCTTTTTCTACTTCTCCCAGCAAAAGTACGCTAACTCTAGCAGCACACTCCCACAGCATGCAATAAGTAGAGGTCACTAATAAATATGCATTCTTACTCTATCTTTCTTTTCTTGTTTGTTATTCCCTTGCACTGTACTTACACTCACAGCGCGTTGCGTATTCTTATCTTTCTCTCTTTTTTCTAACAAACTTATGCTTTAAACCATCTACAAGATGCTGCATTTAATTAGATAGAACCTTATTTGGCATCAGATCATGACATGTTAACCTCTTTTAGTAGTTTTGAAGACCTATTTCTGTTATATTTTAGAGATATTGATAGAGCTCATCAGACAAAGCACAAAATGTTTTTGTTGAAACAAATCAATTGTCCAGCAGCACTTCTGGTGGCTAATTTTCAACGTTTAGCTTTGGAATTGAAATGCAACAATGCATTATTATTTGGATTGTTGTATCAGGCACTGAATAAGAACTTGAAAAATCAGATTTGCAATTTTGATTGTCCTGAAACTATTAAAGAATTCTACAATTTAGCTGTTCAATTGGATAATTGTGTCAATAAGCAAGGATGTGAGTGGAACTCAGGACATCCTTATAGGATGCGCAACAACCAGCCTGATGATATGGTAATAGGAGCAACTAAAACTAAAGGTCTTCTCACTATTGTTATGAATGTACCAGATAAGAAGAACACAAAGGCTATACAAGCATGGTAACATTATACAATCATAATTTGTGTTGCTGAGAGTAAATAAGAAACACACTCAGCAGCACAACAAACAAGGTCTTGACGCCAATCCATCTGAAGAGTCACAAAATGATGCAGCTAAAATGGAATAACTCTTAAAAGAGTAATTCCCTTAAGAACTAATTGTTGTAAACAAATTAGTTCCTAATAACTATTAAAGAACCTCAGCATTGCATGGATCAAAAACTGTGTTTGTAATGTGCCTCTTCTGAGCATCTAATTTGTGAATGTCCAAAGTAATCATTATTTTGAGATAATGATAAGATTGTTTCAAAGTATTTAGTAGGTTTAACTGTTGATAATTGTATTGAGCAATTATATGTACCAGTTGAAATTACGTTACAAAATAAATCAAAAACTGTTAGTAATGTGTTCATCAATTCTGGCTGTGATCAAAGTTTAACAGATAAAACATTTGTAGAGTTGAACTTAATTTTGACAAAATTCCTATATAAGCCAATTGGTTTTTATGGCATTGATGGTTCATCTTTTTCATCAAGTACTCCTAATACTTCTGCATGATGCTCTCTGAAAACAGAAAATGTCCACTTTAAACACAAATTTTCTACTATGAGACACTTGTGTTCTTCAATTGTTCTTGGATTAGATTGGTAAAAAAAATTTAATCCTAGTATTAATTGGGAATTATTAAGTTGAACATTTTAAAAAGTGCAAGTTTGAATGCAAATAATAAAAAAAATGATTACCAAGAAATATTGCATCAAATTTTGGAAAAAGTACATTGAAGGGGGAGTGTGAGACTCAAATCTGTTAGCTGTCTATGGAGAATCAGTGCATGGTTTTTGCTGTTCCATGGAATCTCCTGATAATATAGTAGGTCCAATCAAATCTAAATCAAATTCTGTTGCTCCGAAGGACACTATACTTTTATTAAATACTTGTGCTGCTCCTACTTCTGATGTAGTCAAAGACAATGCAGCTGAAATTTTTGATGGTGATTTACCGGAACATGACAAGATTAATAAAATAAAGGAGATATTGCCAAATGCATATCATGACTTTGCGTTGGTATTTTCATAAAATGAATGCAATCTCTTACCTGAACATCAAAAATATGACATCAGTATTGATCTTGTGGAAAGTAAGCCAATTCCTTGGGGATCAATTTATCTGCTATTTGATCCTGAGTTGGGTACCTTAAAAAGTATTTAGATGGAAATCTTGAAAAAGGGTTTATACACCCATCATCATCTCCTGCTGGTGCTCCGTTGTTTTTTGTTAAGAAAAAAAGTGGCAAACTTAGTCCTGTCATTGATTATTGAGGTTTGAATGCTATCATAATAATAAAACTGCTATCCATCACTGCTTATTCATGAAATGCTACATTGATTTTTGGGGGGCTGCATTTTTACCAAAATCGATCTTCAGGGGGCATATAATCTTGCTTGTATAAAAAATGGTGATGAATGGAAAACTGCCTTTTGATGTCAATTTAGGCATTTTAAGTATTGCATAATGCCATTTGGTTTGACAAATGCACCAGCCATTTTCCAACACTTAATGAACAATATCCTTTGCAAATTTCTTGATGTCTATTGTGTAGTTTACTTGGACAATATTTTAATCTACTCCAATAATATGTCGGAACATATTGAACATGTTTGTGAGATTCTTGAGTGCTTACAACACAACTTCGTGTATGCCAAACTCGAAAAATGTACTTTTAGGGTGACCTCTGTTGTTTTTCTGGGGTTTGTACTCGCTAATTCTAGAATTGGTATGGATAAACAACGAGTAATAAGTATCACAAATTGGCCTCCTCCAATGAATGTCAAATCCCTACAATCTTTTCTTGGTTTTGTTAGTTTTTATTGTTCATTTATCCCAAACATCACAAAATCGGTCATGTCTTTGTTTACCTTGTTAAAGAAAGATATCAAGTATGAGTGGTCTGATGAGCGTGATGCTGCACTAAATCAACTTAAATCAGTTTATACTTTGGCTCCAGTTTTAAAACATGCCAATATTAACCCTCTTTTTATTGTGGAGACTGATGTTTCAGATTTTGCAATTGGTGTAATACAAACAGATATTTAAACATAAATCATACAGTATATATTACTGCATTGCTAGATGTGAACTCTAGCAATGCAAGACAGACAATTATTCAATCATATGATGGACCAGTAGTAATTGCGCTGTGGCACTATTCCATTGGCTAAAGTGAGAACATGATGTCAGCAGTCGGAATTCTTAAACTGAGAACAGAAACAATGATGCAGCTAACATAGTTATAGGATTAACTGTCAATCGGTTAATTCCTGACAATTGGCCAAATATTGTCTCAGAACTACAATAGGACAATACATCCTGTTGCATATTGCACAGATTATTTTCTCCCAAGATTTATCATGAAGTTCATGACAAAGAACTACTAGCGATTATTATATGTTTCTATCAGTGGCGTCCATTCTTATTGAGTAATTCTGACCTTATTACAGTCTACACAGATCATCAAAATCTTCAGTATATTTCATCATCCCACAAACTTAATTGAAGATAAGTTTGTTGGTCCTTATTCCTTGCCAATTATACATTTCAGTTTGTTTATTGACCAGGTCTTGAGGGGGAAAAATCCAACGCCTTAAGTCATTGTCCTAATTATTTACTATGTGAATCCAATGAGCAAGTTTTTGGTCAAAGCCAAGTTTTGCTATCAAAGGATAAGTTTCTTGCAGCAGCATTATCAGCAGAAAAATAAACATTGGCACTATTGGATGAAATTAAGATAGTTCAAGCCCACAATGGGTAATTATTGGAATTCCAAGACAAAACAGGATTATTGACCAAAGATGAATGTTTGACTTATAATGGACATACAGTGATACCTGAATTGCTACAGACAAAAATGCTAGGAATATGTCATGACTCTGCACTTGTAGGACATCCAGGTGTACGGAAGACATTTGAAGCCTTGACCCATTCATTTTGGTGGCCCATATGTTGAAAGAATTGTAGAGAACACTATTGAAAGGGAAGGAAGAGACAATACAATAATATAATATATTGTTAGGACTACAACAATACCTTAGATCCGCATGTTCCAGAATATTCTATACTTGATGTTCTATTCTTATTTTTTGTGACTCTTCATGAAAACAGCCATTGAGGATTTTGTTCCATTCTTACTTTGATGACCTTTCATATATTAGCCAATGGGAAATTATTCTGATGACTCTTCATTGACCAGCCAATGGGAATTTGTTCTTATTCTAGATGACTCTCCACAAATCAGCAAATGGGAATGAGGCTAGTCATCAAATTCAAGGTGGTCATCAATTATTCTTTTATATATTTCATCTTCCTGTTTTCTTGTCATTAGTGGAAACACACAAACATATACATTTAAGTCAATAAACTTGCATTTCATTATTTCTCTTGTTCCTTCTATCGGTGTAATCCATCTTCCTTCTTCCAATCTTATTTCTTGACCCTTTTCCCTATCTTTTGCAAGTCTTGACATATATTAGTAGATACCTAAGGTGGGCAAAGTCCAATGTACGGCAGAGGGCAGGCAAACAGCAAAGAAAAGAAAAGATTTAATAAAATATAACAGTTTTATTAAACTTAGAAGAGTAAACATAAACACAAGACTGAACAAATAAACATGTCCCTGCTAGCTCCTGCGGTATACCCTCTTGAAGTGCCCTTGAAATTGGCTCTCCAGCAAATCTTGCTGAATCTTGCTGAATCTCGCTGCATCTTTTGCTCCATAAGTAATGCTACAATTTCCATTCTTAAGTTTGTGACAATTCTAGAATTATTTAGAGAATTCTAAGAATTTGTCTTTGGCAAAAATAAAGCAGAGTAAAGCGGAGTAAAGCGGAGTAATTACTTGTAAGGTTGATTCAGGCAGAAATAAAGTTTGATGACAGCTTCTGGAATAATATCCAGTCAGTTGAAGCAGAGTTTGAAGATGGTAAAGAAGAGTTTCAAGGGGACATGATGAAAATAGAGTCATTCTTTCTTCAGTTGAACTGTTTGTAGAAAATAATCCAAGAAGTTTCCAAGTAACCATAATAAAGATGATGGCAATTTGTGGAGTAATGTCAGGATCTAATATATTTTCACAGTGTATTGTTTTATTTATCTACAATTCTTTCAGGGATTTGTAGTTATATCGATCAAATTCGGTTTGTATGTGCAAGCTTAGGTTGAAAATGTTGACGAGATTCACTCTTGTCAACACATGAGTTAAGATTAATGAAATAGTATTGAACGTGTAGTATCTCTGTGCTATATTGTTCTAGTTTTCTGGTTTGCTCTTGATACAATTCGTTAGTCTTGACAAGTAAGTGCATAAAGGATTCCATAAAGAATTGTGGCAAAGGTGTAGACATAAAGGGTTTGGCATTAAGGTGCAATTAGGATAAAAGGTGCAAATAGGTAAAAAGGGTAAAAATTGTAGAAAAAGTGTGGGCAAATTATAGGCAAACATAGACAAACATTTAAAAACATAGTCAAGCAGTTATGCTGTAGCAGTTTAAAGAGATAGCAGGACCGGCAAATATTCTGACAAGAATGTTGAATCATATGAAACTTGTGCAAGAGCCAAAGTGTTAGGAACTAACTCTATTAAGGGTTAGTTCTAATTTCTATGTAGCTGTGGTATGATTTGTCCGTTTTAGTTTCAGTTTGGTTTCAGTTCGGTTTCAGTCCGGTTTTAGTTTGGTTTCAGTTTGTTTTCAGCTTGGTTTCAGTTTGATTTCAGTTTCAGTTCTAAGATACTTTAGAGAACTGAACCCTATTCTTCATGCTACTATGTTTTATGTGTTGCGAAAGTTATCTCACTTTCAGCAATGCATGTAGGTTAATATCAAATACTATTTCTGTTTATATGTTATTGTGTTTATTTTTTCCTAACACAAAGCAAATCACAGGAAACCTGCTGGTCTGTTAGTATCACTACCAATACCACCACAACCATGGTTTTTTATTTCAATGGATTTCATCACGGATCTTCCAACTGTTGAAGGTGTAAATTCAACATTAGTCGTTGTTGATAGATTCACCAAAATGACACATTTTATTGCATGTTCAAAAACTATATACTCTTCTAAGTTGGCAGATGTTTTATTTTGTCAAATTGTATAACTACATGGCTTTCCAAGTAATATTGTTTTCAATCGTAGTTCTATATTTGTTTCACAATTTTGGAGTTTATTACTAAAAAGTTATGAAATTTTTCAAGGTATATCAACTGCATATCATCCACAGTCTGATGGCCAAACAGAATGCATAAATCAATGTTTAGAGCAATACTTACGTGGATACTCTGACTATAAGAGACAAATTGGGTCAAAAATTTGGCCCTTGCAGAATTATGCTATAATATACAATACCATTCTGCAATTAAGATGTCAACTTTTGAGACTTCTTATGGCTATGAACCTCCTTTTGAATGGTCAACAGAATTGGTTCCAAAGTCACCACCAAAATTGCAGGAGTACTTATCCAAATTAGGTAACAACATTGACATTATTCAGGAAAAGTTAAAATTTGCACAAGAATCAGCAAAAAGGTTTGCTGATGAGAAAAGGCATTTGAAATAGTTTGAAGTTGGAGATATGGTTTTTCTGAATAGAAGACATATAAAAACTATGCAACCATGCCTTAAACTTGACTGGAAGAAACTTGAACCTTTTCCAATCATAAAGAAACTCATTTCCATTACCTACAGACTAAAACTACCCAATAACATGCAAAGAAATTCATAATGTGTTTCATGTATCATTACTATCACTAGCTAAAAGATTTTATCCTGACAAACCATAAATCTCACCTCCACCAATCATCATTGATAATTCTGGGGAGTTGTTTGAGGTTCAAGACTTGCCAGATGTGAAAATGGAAAATGGTAAACTTATGTTTCTAGTTTCTTGGAAAGGGTATTCAGATAAAGATAATAGTTGGAAGCCCAAAGCAAATCTGCATAACTGTGAAGAACTTGTTGAAGAATTTAAGAATTGTGTTAGGTCCAAGATGGAATCCGCAGCTAGGAAGGCAACTGTTAGAACTGCTGCAACTCAAGTTGAATAGATTCACTTTTATTTGAAATATTGTAGATTTGAAATGGAATTGGAATTCACTTCCAATCATGCAAGTTGTAGCTTTGAAAATTAAGTATTGTATATATCCATGTGTCTTATATTTGTCCGTATTTTCCTCAAGTTTCCGTGCTACAGTTTACTTAAATAACTTATCAAGAAAGGTTATAACTTTTTTTCAAGCATTCCTGAAGAATATACTGAGTGTAAGGGAAGTCAAGGAAGACAACCAGAAGTACCATGCAGATGAGTGTCAAGGACCGCATCACCAAATATGCTTGTACCAATGCAACAAGCATACACAAGGTATTCATTGGCATCATTTGTTTACCCACAAACTCACACTAGTTTAAATTATGGAAGTGCTCTCTTCCTTTTCTCTACTAGGCAAAAGTCTGGAATGACAGTTCTCCCTGCTGCATACCAAGCACCAGCTGAAAGACTCCAACAAAAAGGCAAGCTCTGTAGTACCAAAAATGTATATACTGGATTATGAAAGTTACTGTTTGTGCAGATTTTTCAAAAGTACTATGTTCCAGTTAGGATCATTATTGCATGGTGTAGATTGCCCTGCTAATGGATAACTCTGGCCTTCATAATACACACATCAGCTTGGTGCATTAAAAGTATTGGATCACAATTATATGCCTCCCTCCCAACTGCACTGCCAATACTAGTTGATAAGCTCAGGCATCATTTGTACTTGTAAAAGTGCTACTGCTACTTTCTTCTTAAACATATTGTGGACCAGTTCAAGGTGTAAAAGAAGCTGCATGCAGCCACCCAGCAAGCCAAAAATTATGATGCTATAAAGGGGCTAGCAAAAGGGTGCCAGTTTTATCTACTAGATACTGCTGAGTTTTGCAAAAGGCATGGGATTATGTCACTCAAGATATAGTGGTGCACTGTATGATGAAACCCAACTTCTTGCTTCCATCTGTGATAGCTGAGCTGCAAGAAACTTATGTGAAGGTTCACCCTGTATATAGTATCAAATTCACAGAAAGTGATAACATTGTATTGGCCTCATGTTAGGAATTAACCTCTAAGGGAGTTAATTCTATTCTGTAGCTGCAATACATTTCTCCTAATGCTGTGTTGAAGTTTCAGTTCTGACTATGAGAACAAGTTCCTGTTTGAATTGTATGAACAAGTTCCCATTTGAATTATAGGAACAAGTTTCAGTAAGTGGTATTTTGTCGTGTTGATGTTAGGAATTAACTTCCTAAAGTACTATTTCTGTTTGTAGCTGTGGTACAATTCAGAGATTTGTGTAATTATACGATTCAAAAGGATTTGTACAATTTTGATTTGAGGAGAGTCACATTGGTAAAAGTTCAAGGAGAGTCATAAGTAGAAGTTCAAGGAGAGTCATACATCAGCTTACATATATTTTGTTGTGTTGATAGAATGTTCTCACTTCTATCAACACAAATATTTGAATGCGACATATATATACCAATTATTGTCTGTTTCTTTTTGTGGTTTAACTACAGCGTTCCTAATAGTTGAAGTTAATTTACTTCTATCAACACAATTTAGGATGTATAAATATACATATTCTGTCACAGGTTTTTTGTGTTTATGTTGCGTGTTACATTCCTGACGCCTCAGGCAGCTATCCAGTACACACTGCTTTGGCGCTAGATTCAAACCTTGACAAGGCACATTATGTGCTAGCACGTACCACTGTGATTATGGCTCAAGATAGTGATAAAGATTGGCTGTTAACCTAACTTACATTGGAGGACCAGGAGGAAGTATAAGAGGCTCTTACTAAATATGCTTTTGATGCAGTTGAAACTGATAGGATAGCCAACTTTAATACTTGTAATAGCATGTAGAGTAACAGTACAGCCTGCAGATCTGGAAAAAGAAATTGACATGCTCAATTTCAGGTCTGAGCAATCTGTGAAATCAATATCTTACCTGGATGCATTACTATTGCTAAAATAGCTAAAGCAGCTTCTGCTAGACTACACAGCTGATGATGTTAAAGTAGCATTCAGAGTTGTTAAGAAAACATTGCAGCTCCTAAATGCAAGTTATCTACAAAAACTAGAAAGCTGATACACAAGGAAAATACAAGGAACATAAATGATAATGAAAGATATTGATAGTATGTGTTAGGACTTGAGTAGATATAGTTACACGGGTTTAAATCAAGCAATGTTTCTAAACTCTTTCAGTACTGGGACAAACACATTGTTTTATGTTTTGTAGCAAATATTCACAATTAGTACTGCATTGATAGTAGTAACAGTAGCAGTCTGGATGCTAGTATAATTTGACTTAATTTGTGCAGTTTATTCTGTATTGTGTTGTTTCTGCTCAGTGGCGGAAACAACAGCATTAAATAATATGTATTTCCTACTAACCTTTTCTTGTTTTGTGCTAAAACTTCTCACGGATATTTAGAATTTTGTCCTAGTTCTATGTATACTTTTGCCTGGTTAGTTCTGGCCTTTTTCCATGTACACGTTTGATAAACTAGTTCCTGACAGTATGTATATTAGACCATAATACCACAAGCTACAACTTTCATAGTCAGAAGTGATTTTCAACCATATAGCAAGTACAACAAACACAAAATTATTAAATCTAGTTAATTTGAGATGCTGTGATTCTAACTAAAAGGTATTTTTGGTTCATGGATTACAGTTACTCAGAAAGCAAGAGGTAAGGTCAAAATGCAGACCACTTTAAGCCTGTTATCCAGAAAATGTGGGATACAGTTGTATTCAGTTCAAAGGTATAATACTGGTCTAGTTTAGTTGTTGCAATAACCACATTAATACACTCTATAGAGATATGTTTTCTATTACTGTATTTTTGATGTGTACACATATTTTTAAAATTGTGATGTTATTTTTCAACATTTAGTATTATAAAAATACATTATATATATATATATATATATTTATAAAACACTCAGTTTGAAGCTTGGCTACATCCTATAGACCTGTCCCCTAGTAAGGGGGCTAAGAATAGGGCCCTTTTCCCCCCAAGTAGTTTGATAGGAGAAGTCTCAGGATAGGAGCAGTCAGGGGCTTAGGACAGGATGGCTCTTATGGCAAGACCTCTACTGTAGTGCAGTATTCTTTCGAATGAGTTAATTAGATTTAGACTTTTGTTTTCATCTTTCTTAGCACTTGATACTCCCCACTTTGTCTCTGTTCTTTATGCATTCATTTCAGTAATGCTAAGTCTTTTATCCTTTTACATGGCATACTCTGTATCCCCAGAGAGCAATGACATTTGTCCAGCTTTTATTTGACTGGAAGATAAAACGGGTTACCCTTGCACTTGATTATTTGGTAGAAGTGAGAATTTCACATCATGTCCTCAGTAAGTAATTCTTATACCAACAACAGATTTGAGTATTACAGAGCAAACCTATGCATGGGCCTTTAAAAGTATCTGGAACAGTTATTTTTAAAATTTTAAGTGTACTGTGTCCTATGCTTGATGCCTTTAAATTTTTCCGTCTGTTATCTTTGAACTAGTTTTCTTGTTGAAATTGTCAAATATACTGCGTACAACAGAATTGCAAGAAAAATAACAGTGTGCTGAATCTTTTAGGATATCTGAAAAAACAGTTTACAAAATTTACCAATAAAAAATAGCTTGACTAACTCTGTCCAATAATTTTAAAACAAAGAACTAATCAATTCCCGATTGTAGTAGACCCATTTGATTGCTGCACAGAATTTGAACGCTTCATACCATATAATGAATTGTTCTGCATGAAAATAAAAAGAAACAGAGAATATATGACGTGAGTAAAAAACGTTTCAGGACTAAAACTGACGAACTATGTTTCAAATTTGAATGACGTCACTAAAACGGAATTTAATTTATATTCAAACTAAAAAGTCAATTTGACTCAGAGACAACGGATTTGATGAACCTCTGATCACCTTCATTATTTTTGAGTCAGCATAAAAAACAAGAATTGAAAGGAATACTGTGCTCGCGAAAAGTCTATCCGTCCCAAAAACTTGATTGAAATACTCAAAAATATATGTGACGTAATTCTTCTATTGATGCAAAAAGCTCTACGCGAATGGATATCTTCTGCAAGTAAAGCAATATTATATAGCTATTATACTGATTACGTTTAAAACCTAAATAAGCTATGGAATCGCTAAAGAGATGTCAAGTACTCATGTCTACTCCAAGCCTTAGTCACTTTGAAGAAGGGCGAAGAAAGCAAATGCGAAGTTTAGAAATATGCAGAAAAAAATGCTACTTGCTTAATGCAGTCGATGATCATCTACAGCTCATTTTCAGCTTTCTATCTACTAAAGATTTGCTTCGACTTCGAACTTGCCGTAAACTGCGAATACTTCTGCCGAAACTTGTGACGAAAATTCATATCAGCACCGCATCACGACGTGCTATGCAATGCATTAATCAATTTATTCAAATTCGTTCTCTGTCCATAAACCTGGAAATCTTCAACTCCAACAGGAATCCTAACGATGGTTCTACCGATGCTATAATTCGTGAATATGTTGGTAGGCTACGTCATTTGGAAGAAATTGACGTGGTGGTAGACGATTTAAAGGTTGCGTCAAATGCCCTTTTGTCGATTGACCATACTGAAAATATCAGAGTTTTGAGCTTCAGACAGTCCCAAACCTCGTGCAGTATTCTTCTTTCTAGAAAAGAAAGGCTAAGAAATCTACTGGCGTTCCTTCATCTAATACTCAGAAAATCATGGTCTTCACTAAAGTGTCTTCGTCTGGCGGGAGACTGGTTCGATACTCCCTCTATGCAGTTCTTGCTGCTGCAACTATCTTCACATGGAATTTTCAACAATCTAGAAGTTTTGGAATTGTATCTACCAACATGCACTTCGTTGAAAATTGACTTACTATCAACTCTTTCAAACGTTTTATCGATTCCTAAAAATTGCCCAGAGCTGAAAGTTTTGGGCTTAAAGAATATGTCGAGACTATCCAACACAGCCATTTTCACAAATCTGATCAGTTCTTCATCTATGCCTTTGCTTGCAAACGTGTCTCTGGATATAACTTCGACCACATTAACTTCAATCGGCGTAATGGTGAAAGACATATGTAACATGCCATTTTTAAAATCGCTTTCTCTCTCACTATCAAATAGTTATTCTGAAAGTGAAAATGACATTTCTCACCTGGTCAAGTCATTTCCTCGCATGGAGGCACTCGAAGAATTAAAAATATCTAATGGCTGTGCAATTGATCCATTAAAGATGAGTAAATTGTTTCAAGCAATAGCCAGCAGTTCAATGCCTAATTTAATCTCGTTGAGCATTACAAATTGTTGTTTAAATGTTTCTGATGGCGATAATATTCCTCAGTTCTTATCTCGCACTCCACATTTGAAGCGTTTGGATATATCCGGAAACTTTCTCAACGATGAAAATGCAAGAGCTATCGCATCCTCAGTCATAACACACTGTCCACAGTTTGAATTTTTGAAGATTGGCAGTAATCGGGTAACAGAAATAGGACTGTTGGAGCTTATGAAATTATTTCTTCCTTGTGCTCATGAATTTGTTTTGGATGTATCATGCTGTTTTGGTCTGGGTCAAAATACATGCTTTCCAAACCCATCATGTGTACGCACTATAGCGAAAATATTAGACCTTTTTAGAAGTCAATATTTCCAGTTGCTCATTAACAAAGGAGCAGTTTCACAAGCATTAGGGTCTCTACAATTGGCAGGATCTGCACGCATGAACACAGAATATTCGATACCACGTTTAGTGATTCCTATTAAATACAAGCCAACAATGAACTCTCCAATTGAATCTTTTTCAGAAGAAACAAAACGAGATGCAATAGACTCCATTATTCATAGTGATGACGCTGTAGGCCTTTCTGCCCGAAGTTGGTCGATTGAAAAGGAAAAATCGGTTTACATGGTGTTGTATTCGTAGGCAGAATGTACAATTATATTTTTAATGTTAGATTAAAATTAAAGCTCCATATTTAATAATACACTTTCCAAAATAATACTGTTTTTTTTGCATTTGCTCCTACTCCACTAATTTTTATAAGCAATGAGTGAATTAATCGTCTAAAAGTTGCAGATATCTATAGTATTTATGAATTTGCGGCACCATAGATTACTACTTGCATTGATAGTAAATTGCTTATAGAATTTTTGCATTTGACTTGAATCGGTATAAAATCTGTGTTTCTATTTTGGTATAATAATTACGTAAATTGGTATATTTCGGTTGAGTCCATATTTAGCGTGCTAAATGATTGCCCTGACTCATTTAAATCTATCAATTCATTTTGGTCAAGGCGTAATTTGAAATATCAATAGAGGAAGTAAATGTATAGCTTTCGACAATAAAATTTTTATATCTGCCTAAATCATGTCTGAACAAACTGAATATTTAATATAGATGGAGTTGGAACAATACTTGTCTCATGAAGCATATGACACTTAGTTGGAATGTGCATACACTATCAGCATAATTTCGTTTGTAATTCCTAAATTATTTTAGACTTGTGGACCTGAACAGAATCATTTGGAAGCATAAACGAATTGTTTTTGAAAAATATCTTTGGATAAATATACATATTTAAAACTTTAAGTGAAACAACTTTTTGACTCAGTGCACAAGGAAAAAAGATACAAAATATTGATTTATGAATGAATTGCAATTTTATTCAGAATAAAATTTGTACATAGCACAATTTTGCCAAGTAGCAATTAAAATGTTACTTCTAACACATAACCAGTGAAAATTGGTAATCCCAAATTACGCATAGATGTCAGCTGAAAGAACAAAATACACATAGTAATTTGTCATAGTATGTAATAGAATACTTTAGTTTGTATATTTCTATCTATATCATGCAAATATATATTTTCATAACTGAGCACATTATATCCTCATAGAGTTGAATTAAACATGAATGAACACAAAGAAAAAAGTTACAAGACTGAAAAATTTGAAATAAATATACATTATGAAAAATGAACTAGGTACTTGTCAAATTGTTTTCTATCCAGGAAGCTGTGTGTACAATCGCTACTCCAATGTAACAAACTGTACTCTCGGACAGCTTTTTCACTACCTTCTACTCCATAGTTCAGACTTTCTAACATATATCCTTTACGCCAAATTTCAAACCCGATTGACCTGGAAAGATCTTCAATCCATAGTATGTTCTTTTGACTTGTAAGTAATTCGTCATCAACCGATTCAATTTTTATTTCAAAATTTGAAAAGTTTCGATAAAATTCTGAACAATCGTCGCATAGTTTTTCAATTCTTCCTGCAGTATCTTGAAGCTCTCCAAACAGTTGCTTCAAGAGATGGAAAAGTCTCTCCAATTCAACTGTGTGCCGCATTAAGAACATTTCATGAAAATCCGAAATATCTGCAAGAGCACCTAAATTTGATGTGGCGCGTGGGCAGCAAAGCATTTCAACGCGATCAAACACATTTATTAAGCTCTTCAAGACTTTGAGTGACTCCTTCTCACTTTCCAACCACAGTTGATACTGAGAAAAATGGAACGTAGTTATGAAACAATAAATAAACACCCAGCATCAATGAACCTATTACCTCCTGCACGGATTGTCTAAGAAACTGGCGGCATCGCTTCATACATTGTTTTGTAGCGCTGGATGGTAGACTCTTGTGCTGAGCGCCTCCTTTTAGAGTCGATATTGTTTCGTTTTGTTGCATCAATAATGTTATATTATAATTAATATCGCAATATAGATGGTTATTTCCCTTCTAATGATATAATTATTTGAATTGAGTCTGGTATATTTTCTTTAATTTTTTCATATAAAAGGACAAAAAGCTCATTTAAAAACCCCCATTTAAAGCAATTTTTTAGGACCAAGTCTGAATTATTTTCAATCTTTTCTCCGATGCATTCATTGAGACTAACTTCGAGTAAGAAAATTTAATAAATGGTAACGGAAGCAATAGGGCAAACACTGTTCCCTGTAAGATAAAGAGGGCAATAGCGTGCTGAAGAGAGCAATTATTGTTCAAAAGCTGTTAGAATCTGATGTCATGGTTTGTTAGTTCGAGCAGTCCAGGACATCCCAGTGAGATATAACAAGTGTAGGGGTAGCGCCGGTTTCTCCAAGTATTACTAGATGAGTGAGGTACCATCAATGTATACATGAGCATACCAAGTGATAAATTTTGCTCCTTTAAGATTATCTCAGGTAATGGTCTGGAAACAAGTAACTTGGGTAGCATGAAAGGAATGAGGTCTGTGGTATGTCTGTTGTAGACACATCAAAACAAGAAATGGCAGTCTTTCTATGCCAGACATTTGAAAGATATCAAAACTCTACCTGCAAATTTGGTACAAGGTGCCACATTTTCTCTCTAATGATTAATGCAACATCCTGTCCAGGCTTAGGAATTAGGGCTGGATTGTTGCTATAGTGATGGATGGCAGTATTGTGTTAGCAATGCCAGAAAATGCATACCTCCTGATATTTTTTAAATGACCTCTGAAGATGCAGCTTGACTTAACTAGTTTAAAGAGTTAACTGCATCACAGATCACATCATCAACAGATGTTAATATTCATAAAGTTTTGTAGTAAACTGAGGTATAATATTTGGAAAATGCAGTCAATATGTTTTGTACAGCCTTAAGCTCTTTTTGTTACCATTCAAAATCCTAAAGACAGGTTGGGTAGATTTTTTTCCTCTATTTTGTTTGTTGACCAGTTTTACCATGCTGTACTCTCAGTGCTGACCAAGTAATTACACAACTTGTATGCTATGTAATATAGCTAGATGTGGTTGATGTAAAAAGGATTTTGTAAATGCAACTCAATGAAAGCTAGAAGGAAGTATAAGAGCAAAAAGATGAACCAAAAGACTAGGGATAACATTGCTGCAAAGGTACTGAAATAAAGGATAAAGCAAGAGGTAGCACATACATACTTTTTTAAAATGAGCTTTTTGTCATTTCCATCTGAACTCAAACAATCTGAATCTACAATAGGAAGTGCAATATGAGTCTTCTCCAGCAATACGTAAGGATTACTTTCTAAATACAAAAATTCATAGAGAAAACATATAAGAACCCAAGTAACCTGAAGTTGTATTGCTGCAGGAAACAAATATCACTGTATTGCCATAAATAGCAATGAATGTAGATTATTAAATACTGCTACAAGAAACTATTAGAAAAAAACGTTCTGCAGTGGTGCATCAGGGCAAAGCCTGGTTACAGAGCTAAGCTTGATTACTGCATTAAAAAATTTGACAACCTTAACAATATATCAAAAAACTTACTGATACCTGTAACATTTAGCAGTTTTAACCACTTTCAGAAAATCTGCAATCATTAGCTAACCAAAGGAACAGGTAAAAAAGGTTCTATACTTTACTACAATAATTTGTCAATGCTCTACCTTATCAGCCTTCTTCAATAACCTCTTAAAGCTTGGTGCAGAATATCTAGATGCCATAATAACCATTTTTGTTAGCTATTTATCAATCATGTCATAATACGTAACTCTTCTACTTAAATAGTGTATTGCTCTGATGGCAGCACTTCAACTGTCAATGACAAAGAAGGAATGATAAAACTAAAGCTTGTTACGCACTCAAGCCAAATTCATTTTCGTCTTGGCTTGTTGGAATTATTCATGGACAAGTTCTTATGTCAATGTAGTATATGCAGTCTTTGCTGTCACTATT
Source organism: Vaucheria bursata (assembly GCA_032358265.1). Lineage (NCBI taxonomy): Eukaryota > Xanthophyceae > Vaucheriales > Vaucheriaceae > Vaucheria > Vaucheria bursata. Next base: position 5,966 of record JAULBW010008282.1, on the reverse strand, counting down.
ATTGTACTATTATTTAAAAAACTAAGTCTAACAATATCATCTCTACTAAAAAAATACTACATTACTTGAAAGTTGTGATGCACAGCAGGGAAATAAAGTTTTATTCAATTTATGCCACAAAACTCTATGAAATAGTCAGAGCTTTAAAGGAAAAATGTATACCTTAGCCATCTCTTTGATATTGCTAGTAACTAACTCCCTTAGCAATTAATTCTATTTTTATAGCTGTGGTTAGATTTCATTTATGACGTTCCAATTGAATTGACTGCACAGATGCCAGTAGGGTTATATATTTTGTTGTTGAAGTTTGCTTACTTCTATCAACACAGTTTGTGCATGATAAATAAACACATTTCTGCCACAGTTTCCTGTTTTCTATTGTGTTTCATGTTTCTAACAGATATTTATGTCATGATTTCTACATTGTCAGCTTTACCCCAAAAGTGATGAAGAACGGTCACATATACAAAGCAGCATTTTAATTAACACTTTTTTAATTAAACTGATACAAACCTTTTAGTTCTACTGAAAACGTTTTAAAGCTTTGTTGATATCTATGATTCATATCAATATTTGATTTATATTTAAAAAGTTTGATTTTCATAATATTTTTTGTTTCGACTTGTAATATATGAATTTTTTCTTTGTATAGTTTAAAATTTGTTTACAATTTCAACAACTACTCAGCAGTAAGTTTAATTGAATTACAGATTACTTGTTAAGCAAAGTAAAGTAGCAATTTTTATTCATGTCAGGAAATAAAGTGCCAAAGTGAATTTCAACTTGTAATCACTTCCATTTCAAAAAAATTAGCATTGAAAATAATTTATATTATTTTGCTTGTAGTGTTTTCAAGTTACATTGTAATAATGTGAATGTGAATAATTGAATAGGCAATGCACAAAACAAACAAGATGAGTACAATAAACTAAGAGAATAGTATAAATATAATGTATTAAGCAGGAAAGAAGCTTCACTGAAACTAACAACAATGCTCTGCACAGTAGCAGGATAATTGTGGTGAAAATAGATAAGAGTGAGAGATGTTTATAATTAATAAATGTTGAGCATAGATTGGCCAGATGTTGAACTATTGGGTTACTCCATCAGGCATTTGTCAAAGATGTCAGTTTGGAAAACACCAAGAAAATACTTTGTGGAATAATGAAAGATGGTGTGGATGTTAAAAATGTGGATATCATTGAAAAGATCTTTTTGTATGTAGGACTATAGATAAGGAGTGTACTACTATATTGTGACAGTGATACACAAAATATAAATGCAATGCTGCATGCACAGCTCATTTTCTTACAAAAAAATGAACTTTTCAACCACTAAGTTCAGCAAAAAATTGTTTTCTTTCATTCATTTAATTGTTAAGACTTGCAAGGAAAAAGAAGTTAAAGGAGCAAAAAAGAACAGATTAAGAAAAATTGACAAAGCAATAGAGATGGACCAACAGCAATGAAAAGGAACACAAGAAAACAAAGGAAAGCAAGTGTATTAACTTTGTATATGTGTGTGTGCTTTCACTGATGAGTAAAAACATGAGCAAAATATATAAATGAGTAATATATAATTAGCTTGAACTTGATGACTAGACACATTCCCACTGGTTGATTTGTGAAGCATCATAAAATAAAAACAGAACATAATTTTTTATTGGTTGATTTGTGGAGCACCATAGAAAAATGCCAAACAGAAAATATAATCTAGAACAATATAGAATATAAAGATTTAATAAATAACTGCAGTCCTAGTATTAACATTGTTGTCTTGAACTTTGAAGATAAAAGATGAACTGAGGTTGCATTCAATAAAATTTTTATTTGTTCTGTAAAAATTTAATGCATTTATTTACTTCTATTTTATTCATTTTACACAGCCACAGTCTATGCTTGGATTTTACTTTACTTTCTCAATATGTTCTTGTCATGTTAGGAGGTTGCGCTTTTTAAAAGACCTGCAATCTATTTTTTGTGCTTGGCTATAAATTTTTTCCATTTTTTGCAATCAATATTCATTGTTTTTTTGGTTGTGCTATTTATCTTAACTTGTGTTGCTCAGGTGCTACTATTTATGGATTGAAAATGGTTTATTATCTGTTGAAACTTTGTTTACCTATTGAGAAAGATTAAAAAAATGTTTTAAACTTCATCCATACAAGTGTGAATAATATATTTATATTTTTTTTATTTAGAAATCAGCTTTTTTTGTGTTTGCCATTGCAGACTGACAAAATTTTAACTTCATTTTTAGCAACATTATTGAATTACACAAGTTTTTGGTATGCGCATGAACGCTAGTCCATTTCAAACATGGAGTTTCTAAAGTTTCAAATAGACTATGGTTGGTGAATTGCATAGTATGCTATAGTAGTTATCACCAATATGTAGAACTATAACTAGAAATGAGTGGCGATATCTTGAAATGAAATGCCATAAAATATCAAAGTTGATCATTTATTTTTCATTTTTTTTATGATTTATGTCATGGTAGGGAAGAGTAACAATGTCAACATCATCATTGGATCCATTATTGCAGTCAAAAACATCTTGCAGTTCTGTAAACTGTACGGTGAACATTACAGAGAATGAACATTAAGTGATGCAAAACATAATATTTGATTTCTAGAGTTAATCCTCACAGAAAAAATAAAAATTTTTATTTGTAGTATTTTATCCTTTTTTAATTGGCACAGCTTTCACATGAAATTATATTTTTATTTGAGTATTTATTGGCATCAATTCTTGAAAGCAAGTTCAGCCCTTTCCTAACTTTGGCTAGATCTTCAGTTAAATCTTTAATATTAGAGACCATACTTGAGCCTACTGCTTAATGATTATCATTTAATTGAGTTTGAATTTATATTTAAAAAGTTTGTTAAATTATTAAATTTTATCTTTAGTACCAGATTGCTTAAAACATGATTGCAAAACTTGCATTTTAATTAGTAAACCATCTATATATTAAACCAACTACCTTAGAATAAATAGTCATCTTTCTTACTTATAACTTAATACTATTGCAAACATCACAACACTTTGGTAATGCACTTTATGGACAGTTTTGCTTGACATGCTTGCAGTTTTTATCCTTAAAACTTTTTTCAGCATTTTCATAGTAACTAAAACTATTTTTGTTCAAGATTGCTATTCACTGCTACATATTACTAACTCAAAATACAATTCACTCCTGATATTTTGCTTATTTGAAATTACAAAAACTATGGAATATTGCTTGTTTCACAAAAAGTTTTCCATGTTTGCCAGTAAGCAGTTTTTGTAGTTTATCCCATTCAAAAAAGTTTATTAAGATACAACTGTATTTATGCAATTACATCACTTTGACTATGTTTTGCATTTTTGTTCTGCCTTCTCATCTTCATCCATTTCTATGGATATGCTATGCTAAAAAGGGATGCCTTCTCTGACATATTAATGCAGAGTAATTTAAGTCTTTTTTTATCTCATTAATCAGAGGAGAAAGAAAAAAAGTTGAAAGCATACAACACTCTATGATTGGGATCTCAGTGTAAGGCAACAAACAAAAGAAAGAAGAAATATAACAGCAGTATGTTAACTCAATAAAAATAGCTACTTATTACACACTTTAAAAACATGCCACCATGGGAGCATACTTCTATGGGAGAAGTATAAAAGTGATGGAGGAAAACAAATCTTACAAGAGTTAGTAGAAATCTAGTGAGTGTTAGGACCTAATATGTTTCGCCGTGTCATACAATTATGTTTAACTATATGTTACATACGATTCCTTCAGGGAGTTGTGGTGATTGTTCAAACTAACTCGACTTATATGTGTGCAGAATAAGTTGTAGAATGTTGACGAGATTCACTCTCGTCAACACAGGCAAAGATCAATGATAACAGTATATTAATAATATTTTTGTTCCTTGTATTATCCGGTCTTCAATTATATATATCGATTATTCATTGGTCCTGACAGTGAGTTTCTTTGATATTGTAAGGATACAAAGTAAAGACCCGGATTGTGTAAAATAGCAGGTTGAGTCGTTTAGTTTGAGTCAATATGAAACGACTCGTTAATATTGAGTCGTTATATAATAAGTAGTAAAGAAGTTCATTCTTTGCAACTCACACATAATATATATTGTTTTCCTGTGTGTTGTGTCTTGTCCATTATTGTCTTAATAGGTGTTAGTTACGGCCTAAACTGTAACAGTTTGCAAAGAAAACAAAATATAACGTTTAGTAGCTTGGAGCTAAAAAGCTATGGGCAATTTAATATAGGAGTTAACACGACGCTTTACGCTTATCAAAGTCCAATTCAATACGCAACAGGAGGAGTTACAAACGTTATGGGCTGGATGCGTAAAGCAGACAGAAGATATGAATAGTATGCTGACCAATTTACACAATATGTTGATGGAAATTAGAGCACTTAGGGTGACCATTGCCGAGCAATGCCACGAGATCAGGGAATTAAAAAATCAGCTTGTACAGGAACGGATTATAGGAACTGAATCATCTATAGGAGTAAAAGAACCAAAAATTGCAGATCCCTAATACTTCACTGGAAACCGTAAAAGATCTAAAGAAATTTTACTCCAGCTAAATAACATATTTGCTGCGCAACCGCAACGATATCTAAATGATTGTACAAAGCTGGCGTATTCAGTATCATTTTTGCGTGGTGCCGCTTTCACATGGATTGCACCGTACCTAGAGGCTGATCATAGCATGCTCTCAAGTGTCAAGGAATTTCAGGAGCTGTTTTGCCTTGCATTTGGAGACGTTGACAGAGTTCAAGAGGTGGAACAAGATATTTTGAAGATTCGCCAAGGAAATCACCCTGCCTCAGTTCTAGTCTCGGAGTTTCAGCGTTTGGCAATTGAATCGGCTTGGCCTGAAAAGGTCCTATTCAGCCTTTTTTATTGATCTCTGAACGACAGTTTAAAGGACAAGATTTGCAAAGCTGACCGACCAACAACAATGGAGGAGTACTACAAGTTGGCAGTACGTTTAGACAATCGACTCATTGAACGAGGACAGGAGCGTAGAAAAACCACTTATTTAAGTAAAGTTCAAGTCACAGAAAAACCACTTATTTAAGTAAAGTTCAAGTCACAGAACAACCTAGTTTGGTCCCAACTCCGATGGTTATCAACACTACTCAGCTACAAACAACAAGAGGGCCAAAATCACAGATTGAGGATACTTCTTCAATCTCTGGAAGCAAAGATCGTAGGAGTACCTCCAGCCAAAGATCCTTGACACAAGCTGAGAAACAAGGATGCAGGAGTAAAGGTCTGTGCATGTATTGCGGTGGTAATGACCATCTAGTAGTGAATTGCCCTCGAGTCTCAAAAAACTTGAGAACCCGACGCTAAGAGAGGAGTGTTTGGGTTGTTTATTTGAGTCCTTTCCCACAGAATACTCAGGTCCAAGGGTAGTTGCCAGTGTCACTTTGGACCGTAATGCTGTCCACCGGTTTTACATCAATTGCAAATTCCCGACTGCATTTTTTGACAAAAATTTTGACTGCAGCAAAGGGCCTAACTCATCAACAACAGTGTTGGCTTCTGCTGCACTCTGCTGCAATGCTTTAATTGATTTAGGGTCCAACTGTAGCATTATGGAATTGCGGTGGGCTGATCAAATTGGTGTAGCAAGATACTACTTACAGAACCCTTTAGGAATTGAAGTTATAGATGGAAGCGTATTATCCTCTAGATAACTTAGTAAGTATGCATTCATAGAAGCTTATATTGAGAATAAGCTGTTTAAGATAAAGGTGTTTATTTTGGAACACTGCCATTCACCAATAATTCTGGGGCTTGATTGGCTACAAGAGGCCAACCCTATCATTGATTGGAAACATTTGGAGTTAAAGTTTAGGGCAAAAAAGAAGAAGAGGAGTTACAAAACTCCTAAATTGTTCACTATTGAAGAGTCAAATGAGGATACAGAAACGAATAGTAACCT